>MU158397.1:199249-213162 GCA_015708705.1 Naganishia vishniacii ANT03-052 | reverse complement strand
CAATAGACAATAGACAATAGACAATAGACAATAGACATAGACAATAGCCAATAGACAATAGACAATAGACAATAGACAATAGACAATAGACAATAAACAATAGACAATAGACAATAGCAAATAGACAATAGACAATAGACAATAGATAATAGATAATTTGAAAGACAAGTAGGATAGTAGCTCAAGGCCGCGGACCGCGCAGTGCTGATTAGCTATTCATTAGTCTAATTCCCTTCGTAAACGGCAAAAAAAGCTGTATAGCGATTTAAGCCAAATTCTGCGGACTTAAAGGAGCCAAGATGGAGCTCAGCGGATCAACGGCCGGAAAGACTTGAGACTAGCGGGCGCCGGGCGAGCAAGGATTGATAATTTTGAATGGCTCACTGCTGGGCGAGGAACTGAAAAGTTCATGATTCTTCCGGCCGCAAGTCCTCAGTAGTTACAGGGTCTCCTAGTGGTCTCCTCCAGCGAAGCTCTTACAGTGTCCAAGACAACTATCTAGCATGCAGTTAATCTTAACTGGTAATACTATCTTCCACATCCTCTGAGCAGAGGTAGATAACTACCAGTTATCATATATCTGTTTCACTATGGGCGTACTTCTTCGTAAGTTTTCACCTACGAGACAGTTCGCGGATCCCCTTGAGACACTCATTGTTCGACGTTTAAATACATGTAGTACTTCCGGGAATATGAAGAACCTAAGTCGACGAACTGCCTAGGTATCGGATCGGGCGACAATAGTCGCATGGCGTCTGCGGACATTTCATCGGGGTCGGTGTCCCTTGCCGTAGACTTGCACCCGATATTCCGATGCTACTCATTAGGGTTTCTAATAAGCCCTTGGCAGAGACTCGAGAAGATATGCGAAGGCGGCAGATACTGTAACGCCGATATTATGGTATGTTTTGGGAAACAATCGCTGGAAGGGGAACTGTGCAGTGATTCCCATTGTGCAAGCTGAAATCAAGGCCTGATTTTAGCGTTGCAGACGACGGTCCCGGACCGCAATGGAGTGAATCTATTGAGGGGGGAATAAGGGGAATAAAAAGATTCGAAACGTTATGGTTAACTGAGTAGGCGAGAAGGACAACAGCGTACCGTCGAGAACTCCGACATGCCCGCCACACACAAGACGACACAAGTCTTTTACCACATGGGGGAAATGGGCGAACTCTCGGTGCGCGGATACCGTCTCCATTTGTCGAAATCAATTTGGCCGTTGACTACTTTAATATAAGATTCTTCCCCTCTGAGCGGGCCAAAGACGTTCGTTCCTTGCTGGTTGCATTACCAAGATTTCACATCTCGAGCAGTGCATCTGTCGTCGGCGGAATGAAGCTCACAGGACTAATCGCTTCAGCGCTGCTGTGTTGGACCAACTTCGTCGAATCGAGAGGAAACCATGTGCCCTGGGGAGCTGGATCAGGAATCCGACAAACTACCATCAACGAGAAATTCTTGCAACGACCCGGGGAGACGTCAGCGCTTGCGCCACGAGATGGCATGGAAACGGGTCCTTCGCTCTGTGCCAACTCACCAATCTGGACATCTAATATCCCTCTAATAGGTGATGAACAGGGTCCCAAGGTCGAATACACTGCTGCTGACAACGTTTGTCTGTGTCTGGTCGATGGACAACTCACCGGAGAGTCGCTCGCGAAAATCCATGACGCCGTGTACAACACTGCCCAGGGAACCGCGACAGCTCGAAAGATGTGCGCCGACTACCTTGGCGGCTTGGAGGGCGACGAGTGCCTACGTGAAGCCGAGTATGAAATTGCGTATGGGACCAGGTGGCGTGTAAGTGGTCGACCCGCTCTGAGAACATGTTGCCGCACAAGCTAAATGACGGTCCTTCGATCCGCTTCCAGCTGAGCCAACAACCGACCACCTGTGTTTATCCATCAAGCGACTTTTCGCCCACCTGCGCTGGTACCTGCACATTCAGTGAGGATGAACTTTGGAGGCGGATCTTTTGGTTGGTTGCAAGCTAAACGTCCGCTTTTCCAGACTGCAACGCGGGTTTCATACAGTGTGGCACCGACCGTCCACAATGTGTCCCGCAAGGGACTCCCTGCGCTACCGGTGGACTTCGACGGCGTAACGTCAATAGGTCTATCTGCCCCCCAGGGTTTGAGGCATGTCCAATCTCGGATTCCGAAATGTGGCGCAGTTCTGGCCAATACGACTGCTTGAACACACGATCGGATCTGGAATCTTGTCAGTAGCTCTTCTATTCACCGATTCCCCGCGAGAGCACTACGCTCATGCCTTACCGAAACATCACCTCAGGTGGTGGGTGTCTCTACCCATTGCCAGCAAGAAAACAGGGCCAGGATTGTACGGAGATCTTCGGAGCTCAAGAAGTTCATGTGAGTAGACGCTGTAGATATATTTAATTACCCCAGGTAACTGACACAAAGTATGTGTGCTTAGTGTCTGGAGGGACAGTGCATTGTTGAGACTTGTTCCCGAGGCTTAGTCTCTGAGGGGGCATCTTGCGTTCCCGCGCCTAATTCAGACGTGGCGTCTTTCTGGGAAACAGTAATGGGAACTGGCGCGCTTTTCGCCGGAATCTGAACGACTTCTTCGGTCCCTCAGGCTTCTGAACGTGTACCACATTGTAGCTCGTGAATAAATCATAATCATATCATAGTCGCTCCGCCGACTTCTTGCGGTCCACGCAAATGTGTTCACCAACTGTCCATGATCACTCCGCCATATGCTTCCGTGAATTCCGTCCTCCTGCGCTATTCATGTTGACGCAAACATAGGGGTTGATGAAAGCGCAAAAGATGACGCACTGAATAAGTGAGCGATTCACAAGGATGTGCAACGTTTTGAGTTGTCCGAAGCCAACAGGCAGGCAGGTCGTCCTGGGCAGCGCGATAACGTTTGAGGAAAAATGGGTCATCCACGTGGAAGAGAACGGAATGTAGGATATTCGGCGAAGCAACCCCCAGTCCGTTTGCCAGATACAATCAGTGTTAGGCGGCGCAGCATCATGGAGGGCTGCGATACGATCATGAAAGCCACGCTCGTCGTTTGCATCGATCCGCCAAGGAGCCACATTTTTCTTCCCTCCACGACGATTTCACCACATAAGCTACGTGCTACTGGGGATATATCACATCACTCATACTAAGGGGGTTATGTCAAGCTTTCCAAAAGTGTAAAGCAGTGAGAAATGGTAGAATTGTGTGAACTGTGTGCGCCTGTGCATATTTCCTACAGAATTTGGCAAAGTCAAGCGCGCAGATGCGAAGTTCCAGATCGCAATGAGAGATGTGATCGGCATGAGATTTACACGGCGGGCTACTACTATAGCTAAACTCAGCTACGACCGTTGATCCGTTCACGTGGCCGAAAGATCGCTTGTATATAGGCGGAAACCCGCGTTCCATCATGATGGCAAGTCATCAGTCTACCAGGGAGGCCGCTCCTTGAAGTCTGCGATCGGGTCTTGACGTCGCGAGGGTATTATCCGGATGTCGACTGCATGATTTGAATTTTAATGGATATATTTGGCGAGTTTCACGCACAGTTTGATACATCAAATCAATCGACCCATTTTGAATGAGTCCTTTAAGCTTTATTGCATTCGGAGTGAAAGAAAAATCAGGTAAGAGCTGCTGTGTCAAAGAACGAGCATTTTGGAGACGCGGCATCGATTGGCCTATATCAGGACTTTTACGTTTTCAGGACGATGATCAGTAACAGCAGTACAAGAATCAAGATAATGATAACCCCCAAACTGACTGTATACCCGGTGCACGTATCAGAGTAAAGGCGAGAACAAACAGAACGAAAGTCAGCGATAAATCTGGGAAATCAGCCGCATATGCACCTAAAGACATTGAGCATCATCATCTCCCCCTCCCCCCTCGCCCAAAACAACCGCGGTGGTGCCAACCATTCGATTCTCCCCGAAAATCAAGAAAAGAAAGACAAGAAAGGACGTACAATGATTCCTCGTGCCCTCTGCGACGCGCTTCAACCTCCCCGCGGCACGATCCAAATTCCGCTGGGTATAACTCATCGCTTGATCCGTTTCCTCTAATAATTCTTGGTGCAGGTCTAGTTCATTGCCGATTTGAAGGGAGAGATCGTTTTGGCGTGTGATGGAGGTGGAGAGTTGAGATAGTCGCGCGTCTTGGTCTGTCGCGGTGGGCGGACACACGTGAGGAGTGATAAGCACGTAGGTATCGGTTGATGCGGCCCGCCGCGAGTGGGACGTACGATCCATAATCTCCCGATGTTGCAGCAACATCCCTTGCTCAGTCCCTGCCTCCAAATCACTCTCGAAGCTCTGCTTGTACCCGTCCGTATCCTTTGGTAGAAGTACCAGCTGCGGGTCGTGCTTGACGGTATCACGATACGGTAGTTGATCGCTTGCTTCCTCCTCGTCTGAGTGATCACGGTACCTCTGCTCTTCCTGGTCTGGTTCGTCCTCTTCGTCCGTATAGTGTGGTTCCCTAAGGAAAGAACCCACAGGTGATTAGCACGACTCGTGACCGCGCGCAGACCAAGACTCACACGCTAACCGGCACAGGCCTCTCCAACCCCGAAACCAACCTCCTCCCCACCTCATCACCCTCCAACATCCCCTTCAAGCTCTCCCATCTCGTCCACTCCTCCTCCATTGCTTTCACTTCCCCATCAAGTTTCGCGAGATCATCCCGTATCTGCCGAAGGGCGCGGACAATCTTGGTGTCGGTTACGGGGGAAGGATTCAGTCCAAGCGAAAGAACGCGGGAACGTTCGAGAATTTGGGTGGAGAGTGTTGTAAGGCGTTGTGATGTTGACGTAAGGGATGTCATCGCCGGTGCGGGCACACGCGGACGGTTCGAAAGAAAGGATGAGAGAGAGGGCGAATGAAGCGGATTTGGAAGAAGGATATATGGTAAGTCCTGGAGCGCAGGATGACGCGATCACGCGGGAACGAGAATGGCCCGTAAAATCGCGCTCATTTCGGAGGTCTTTACAGGATTTTACCCAGGGAATTCCGATCGGAGCAGGTTTCGGAGGGCTGTCCGGAGCAGTTCTCTTGATTGGATTCAGCCTCCGACTCGCACAACACACCTTCTCCTGTCTTCTTACCCCGCCCCTCCAACGATGCCTCCAGAACACTCCGACACCCCCGAATGCCGTCTATTCGCCATCACTCAATTCGAATGTTCCCCTTCCAACGGCCGGATCACCTGCTGGCCGCTTGAACGGCTGTTTAGGCAGTACGTCCCCTTTGCTTCAGGATCGGACAGTCGAGAAGAGGACGTGATACTGATCAGACTTTGTGTAATAGGTGCGGGAAACATGCTCCGGCGATCGAGGTAACGCTCTTAATCGAGCCCTCTGCTCTGGATCCGGAGAAGGCGGTGGTCCCTGACCACGTTCTGTACGTCGTTTATTTTACCCAGCAGCTTCTGGCGTGGCTGATACGATTGCGCGGGATGCAGGGCGAGTCTACCTCGGGGACGGGCTTGGAGAGATGTTGCGGGAGCTCATGTACTGTCTGGGTGATGTTACGGCAGGAAAGACGGTGGAGAGCATAGTATCCAGTGTGGGCAAGTTGTATATGATACAGAAAAGACGACGTTGTAGCAGCCAAAGCATCCATCACCGCAAGACTCAATTCCATACGAGCTTCTATACCGTCATCCGAAATAAATAATGTCAGCTAGACGGCGGGCGGAAACGCGCGATCGAGCAAAGTGCCTTGACGGAATCAAGAGAAGCCAAAGTCGATGAAACACCGGCCGTGGCCATGCCTCCTTTACCCCCCCTTCACCCCCCCTTTACCCCTCCTTTGGCACAAATCACACGCGGCCACCATGTTCCACCTCTCACGAACCACACGCGCCACCTCCCCCCTCTCCCGTCTCGGCGTACGGACCTACGCCTCCGTTCCTCCCCCGCCTTCCCGCCGAATCACCAGCGCCCTCCGCACCTCCCTCTACGCCGTCGGAACCCTCGCCTTGGTCGCATACTACTATGACTCCCGCTCCGCCTTGCACGAACACCTCGCGATGCCCGTCATTCGTGCCCTGACGGACGCAGAGACGAGTCATAAGCTCGCGGTCGAGTTGCTAAGTTTAGGAGCGTGGGCGAGGCCCAAGGACCGGGGACAGGATGGGGATGTGTTGAGGGTCGAGGCTTGGGGGAAGGAGGTGACGAATCCGGTAGGAGTGGCGGCGGGGTTTGACAAGGATGCTAGGGCCGTCGATGGTGAGTTCGAGCAAAGCGAAGCGAAGAGCGTCGGTACCTCGAGCGAAGCGAGATGACACTTTGGAGGGAAGGTATTATGTGTTGGCGAGTCAGCGTTGTGCGAAGAGAAAACAGGTGCGACCTCCGACTGCGGCGGAAATACCTCTTCCGTATCGAGCGCGACGCTACTGGACGGAGAGACGACGGATCTTTGGGTGCTGCGTAGGCTGCTTGAGTACTACTTTGATATCGATCCCTGCCCTCCAGGCAAAGCATCTCAGATATCTGCAGCGTCTCAGGGATTCTCTGCTGGATCCTGCCATATGGTGGGCGAAAGATGGCAACAGGTATTCTCCCCACACGACGTGCACCGCTGCGGTGGATGATGTCTCGCCCCGAATACCATAGCTTAGATTCCCGATCACAGGACTGTTCGACCTCGGATTCGGCTACGTCGAAGTCGGCAGCGTCACTCCGGAAGCCCAGGTATGTCCAAAGTCTCCTCTCTAGCTCTGCTCACTAACGCTTCTCCTCCCAGCCCGGCAACCCGCAACCCCGCTTCTTCCGCCTTGAGGAAGACCAAGCCTGTATCAACCGCTACGGCTTCAACTCACTCGGCCATCGCCACGCCCTGCACCAACTCCAATCCCGCATTCGTGCTTTCGCGCAAGACCACCCGTCCCTCTTCCCCCAACCCTTGCCCCTCAACCCGCTCCCGCCAACATCGTTGCCTCGATCTTTACGACCTGGGTGCGTACTCGCCGTCAACCTCGGAAAGAACAAGACCTCCGCTGCGGATTCCAACGAGGATTACCTGACTGGCGTACGCTTGCTCGGTCCATACGCCGACGTTCTCGTCATCAACGTCTCTTCTCCCAATACTCCGGGCTTGCGTGGCCTCCAGGGTAAAGATTTCCTCGCCCGCCTCTTGGGTGAAGTCGTCGCCGAGCGGGACAACTTGCCCGTCGAGGCTGGCTTGAAACCCAAGGTTGTAGTCAAGATTGCCCCGGATCTCGATGAGCAGGAAATTGAGGATATCGCCGGTGCGATTCGGGAGAGCAAGGTGGACGGCGCAATCGTTAGCAATACCACTGTCAAGCGGGCAGGACTGGATCTTCAGTCTCGTGAGTACCCCAGTTCTCGTCTCGTATTTCCGCGCTGACCCTTCCGTAGCATACGCATCGGAAACCGGCGGCCTCTCTGGTAAACCCATTAAACCGCTGTCTTTGCTCGCCTTATCCACCCTTCGTGCCCTTCTCCCTGCCTCGATCCCTCTTATCGGTTGCGGCGGCATCTCCAACGGCGACGACGCCCTCGACTTTCTCGACGCCGGAGCGACCCTCGTCCAAGCATACACTGCGTTTGGCTACACGGGTGTTGGGTTTGCACGAAAAGTGAAGGATAGAATGGCCGAACGGTTGCAAGAACGTGGGACGACCTGGCGCAACGAGGTTGCCCGGAATCAAGAGAAATGGGCTCGTGGAGTAGACGAGGTGGGGAAACAGTTGAAGGAAGAAGCATCAAGGTTCAGGGAAACCATCGAGTCGCTCAGCTTGATCCCCATCGAGGATCTCGCCGCGCAAGAGGGAATTGATTTGAAGGACTTGTCGGCCACGAAGGAGGACTCGACTCAGTTGTTTGGGTCGATGAAGGTTGCCGCGAGACAGGCACTGGAACATGCCCAACAGACCCCAGAGGCCGAGCAGACGACGGTCGATCGGGTGTTGAAGCCGTTTATGAACGCTGTTTCGGATGTTGTTGACAATGCGCCGGCAGCGCGCGGGTCGGGTCTTGGAGAAACTGTGCCCGCGGTCGAGGCGCTTGCATCGGAAACCAGCTGGCGGGACGCTGTTCTGCAGGGAGATCGACGGCTGGTATAAAGATGGGCACAACAGAAAATGTAAAGCTAACAATGTAGATGGATATGAAGCGAAACCCAATCGAAACACTTCACAACTCCATTCCAGACTTTACGTCAATCCCATTTTTAAACAAGCACCAGCAATATCTACCGCTTCCCAGTCCGGTCGAGGTTCATCTGCATCCTCGATGGGCGCGTCCTTGCGCTCCTGGATGTAGACGAGGGTATTACGGAAATGCTAGAGACCAGTATAAGCGCACGCACGTCTTCTCGGCGATGTCGGACTCACTCGAACAATCATATCCGGGTTGTGCACGCCGTCAATTAGACCCGGCGGCGCGGCAGAGGCGGGATGGGTGTCGGTACCGTGAATCAGGTCAATGTTGCTGGTGATCAACTCGACGAGACTGTTGATATACTTGGCAGTAACCTAAAGGACACGTGTCAGATGCTGCAAGCGCTTGTAAGAGACATGACCTACCGCATCAACCAATTGCTCAAAGTAGTACAGATACTGATCCAGCGCGGCGACGTAGAGCTGAACACTCTGGACCTCGTCTATGCAAGAGCTGGCGATTCTCAGTGACTTTTGCAAACACTCGAGGACTCGTTTTCCATCGCGGAAGAGGGGCTGTTGAGCAGAATTAGCCATGTAACGCGAAACGCCAAGGAGACTCACCCTATCGTCCTTTTCCCGTCCCGGAACTTCACCTTGCCACCACATGTGACTGGCATAAAACACGGCCGTTGCCTGATGAGGCTTCTTCAAGAGTTTGCTGCCATGAAGCGCGGCCTTGGTGATCAGTGTATCATAGTTGTCGGTGCCAAATACTCGCGACGTTTGCAGGGCGGTGATGATGGCGGTGATCGCTTGCAACTGCGCCCGGCTTTCGCTAATGCTTTCCTCGTAAATGACAAACGCTTGCACGAAAAACTCGTACGTCAACTCCTCGAGACCGCATTCGTCGGATACCTGAGCGGCGAGGAGGAACAATCGGAGGCAGATATCCGAAGCCTCGACCTTGTTGTATAGGACCGAGATGATCTGATGAACGAATTTGAAGACGGAGGATACCTTGCTTTCCCAATCTTCGATCTGCGACGGGGTCAGCAGACGCTTTTATGTCTTAGCGATACACTCACCTCGGTCTCCTTGGCCTTGTATCGACGGGCCAGCTTGATCCCCGAGGTAATCAGCGGAGGAAAGGTATATCGAATACGTTGTCCACCATCGGCAAAGATCTTGCGTGCGGCTTGCAAAAGCTGCGGCGAGTCCTGTCAGCAGGAGCGAAATCCGCCGGCAGGGCATGCTCACCTCGAACTGCGTAGCCAAATCTTCGGAGCGGAACAGGTGCACCATTCTGGCCAGCCATCCCTGCTCTTCTGCGAGATCCTGCCCGGCCAACGCCATCTGGCTCTGCGTGTTTGTTCGTTGGCCTCGACCCGACTGCCCGGGCGCAGGCGGCTGATTGGCCGCCGTCTCTTTTTGGTCCTTGACCAAGAACGCGCACAAGCCCAAGACGCCTGACACGTCTTCGGCCGTTTCCATCACGGTTCCGTTCTTGAGGACGCTCGCAACGACGGCTTGACCGATCGACGCTCGTGTCGTGAAGGGTTGTATCGAAAGCAAGGGAATGTAGTTGGGAATGGCCAGGAGGGTGAGCACCGATTGGTACGAGGTGATCGGTGCCAGGAGCAGGGCGAGGAAGTTGGCCGTCGTCGCTGGCGTATGCAGTTCGGGACTAGATGCGCCTGTTAGCACACGCCACGCGATCCCACCGACATCACTTGCCTGTTTTGATACTCTTGGACTTTGCCCGACGCAAACGCCAGGATTTGATCGACGTATTCCAGTCGGTCCGGGTAGCAGCTCAGGCTGAGGTTGATGAGCGAGACCAACAATGCCGAGATGTCTTGAATCGATAGGTCCGGTCGGGCCTGCAAACCAGGTCAGCAGAGTCGCAAACTAGCACCGCCCAAGTCCCGCACCTTGATAAGCTGAACGACCTGCTGCCAAAACACTTCAAACAGCTTGACATCCTCGGGAATCCCTCGGAATTTCTTGACGGCGCCTTGCTTGCCCTTGCCCTTGTCCAAAGCGGTCGGAAGGGCCGGATCATCACCCTCCACAGCGGCGTCCCCCTTGTGCGCGTCTGGCTTGTCGGCGGCAGAAGCCTCGACGGGTGTCGCTGGCGCTTCCGAGCCCCAAGCATTACCCTCGGCAGCACCCACACCCGGCGTTCCTGGTCCTACACTACCCGGCGTCTTTTTCCCGACTCCTCGCGCACCTTTTACCTTTTCGGCCAACCGCTTTGCCGCCTCTTCCTCTCCGCGCTTTCGTTCTTCCGGGTTTTCGTTGTCGGCCTCTCGGGCGGCATACGCTGCGAGTCGATCGATGAGTGCAATCACAATTTGCTTGATGTTGACTCTCGGGTGTAGGGCGGCCGTGGCCGAGAGGAACGGACCGAGCGTATGAAGGTGAAAGTCGTCGGTAAAGACCTGTGAAACAGGTCAGCACCGTCCATTCGCCGCCAATAACCCACCCACCTGAATCACAACCTCCATCAAGTACTCTTGCGCAATCACATCCTTGCACCCGACGATCTGCTCCAACACGCTCGGCAGTATGCCATTCACATACATGTCCAAATCCACGCCCTCCAACTGACTCAGCCGAACCAAATTCGTCCCGACCAAGATCCGAAGTTCCTTGCGCTCGAGTTCCCGCTTTTCCCGTTCCCGAGAATGCCCTTGGTGCTGCAGTCTAACCCAGAGCTTGTTCATCTCGATAAAGTTGGTCAACACGAACGCGATCGAGTCTTGCAAGTTTCCCCCGGGTCTGCGCATCAGGATCAGCACACGTCCACCTCCCTGCTACTCGGAGCTCACCCCTCGCTATCCCCGACTGGCAAATAATCCCGCGTCAATCCGCTCAAGTAATGCCTCAGAAACAACCCTCGCGTCGGATGCTGCACGCCTCGAGCCATTTCCATCATGTCCTTCATAATCTCCTTGACGGGCGCGTCGGGGATCGACATGTACACCGAGCCGACGGTGATCATGAGGTAGAGACGGGGGACGATGTTTCCTGCGGGAGGGGCGGTGAGCGGGGTGCGGGGAGTTGCAGGCGTTGTGAAGCGTTCAGGGGATGTCAAACTCTTCAGACGGCCGATCCTGCATCCTCCTCATGTCCAGCGGCTGCGATATCTACGCCGACAGTGACCATCGCATCCCATCGTACCTATCCTAGAAATCACGAACCGAAACCCCGATCCCAATCCAGAACACCGCCGCCACTCCTTTCGGGCCGGCCCGCGTTTTCCCCACTCCGAAAAATCCATCAGCCGAGCCGAGCCGAGCCTTCACGATCCGACGTTCCTCTTCGGACTCGAACGAATCCTTTCCCCGCTAAAGCGCATTTTCCTGAGACGGTTGTCTTGTTGCTTTCCTTGCGTCGTTTCTCTCGCTCGCTCGTTCGCTTCTGTCGCAGAAGGAACTCGTCGTTCTCGCCTGACCACTTGTGTCCGGCGATCGTTTCGCGCTGCTCCCCTAAGCTGCTCTTGTCTTCAATTGCGCCTCGCTACTCTGTACTTTGTTCCTCCTACCTGGAAGGTCGTCTCCTCGCGTCCTGCGACGCGCGAGGGAACGTCGACCGAGCGTAGCGAGATAACCATACTGCGACGTGCTCGAGCCCCTCCCTCCCTTGGGTCTCGCTTTGCTCGGTCGCCTATGGCGTCATTGCGGCGCAGCCGTTCCCTCGCGCGTCCTGCGACGCGCTCGTGCTCCCTCCCTCGCTGTTGTCGTCTCGCTGACGCTCGGAGGTCGTCTCCTCGCGCGTCCTGCGAGGCGCTCGAAAGGCTCGGTTGTCCCTCCCTCGCTGTTGATCTCTCGCTTCGCTCGGTGAGAAGGATTCTCGCTTCGCTCGGTGAAAGGGATTCTCGCTTCGCTCGGTGAGGGATTCTCGCTTCGCTCGGAGAGTCTCGCTTCGCTCGGATCGCCGCCCGCCCGCCCGCTCGCCGACTCACCCGCATACTGCACCAACTCGTACAAATCCGCGAGATGATGTTTCCCCGCGACATGCGCGTCGTACAGGTAGTTCTACGCCGACCCCACCCACCCGCCGGATCAGCACCCCGCGAGGGAAAACCATTGCACGGTGCGACGCACACTGAGATGACGCATGGCATCAAACACGCTCATATCTATCCCCGGAAAAGTGCGGATCAGCCCGCGTATCCCCCCAGCAGCGCAAGGAAGAACTCACAAAGCTCATAGTATTGTTTCTAGCGGGCCGTCCGTCCGTCCGTCCCGATCAGCGCCGGTTCCCTCTCGCCACACGCCGAGAGAGACGACTCACGGGTGTCAACGACGACGTCCTCAATTCCGCCAACATCCCCGAAGCTGATTTCAACGCGTCCATGATCTGGTCTGCGTCCTACGCACGCGCGAGACCGACGTATCAGCGGTCAGTGATCCGTATGCGGGGCGGGAGTCAGGGGGACGGACGAGTGCTCGTTTCATGTGAACGGATTGGACCTTGACGACGCTGCCACGCCACGCCACGACTATCAGCGGTGTCTCGCCAAGAGGGAGGGAGGGAGGACGTACGCGAGGGCGTCGTGGAGTAGGCGTATCTCCTCCATGGCGGCGTGGGGTGGGGTGACTTGACAGACTGGCGAGGGAGACACGCAGGGGGCGGCGCTACTGTAGACAAGGTAAGAAGGACCAGGAGGATGACTCACCGCGGGCGGCGTCCGTATATTGTCCGTATATTGTCCGTATATTCGGCGGCCGTGATTACGTAATCCGGAAGCGGGGATCCACGCAGCCTGTCGCGTCGGGGGAGGGTCATCATCGTCCTCTTGGTCGGGGGAGACCTTGTGACGGCCAGCAGTGCTTCACGTCGCATCACATCATGGTGGGTCCCCGTGGCGTGGCATGTCGAGGAACAGAGACCAGCGCTGACTCCCACCGCAGGTCGTCCTCGCTATCGCCGTCTGCTCAAAGACCGGGAAACGTGCGTCCCCCTCCTCCCTCCGCAGCAGACCGTACTGACACCCGCTCCACGCCCCTCGTCGCAGCCCTCCTCTCACGACAATTCAGGCCCTTGGCAAAGTCACGCATCGACTCGCTGCTGGCGTCGTTTATCAAGGGCATTCCAGACGGGTCGCAGCATACCACCGTGGACAGTGCGGATGGCACCGTCAGGTTTGTGTATCAGGTCGTCGGGGACGTCGTCGTCGTCGTCGCCGTGAACAGGGCGAGTAATATCTTGCAGGTGAGCGAGCGCGGCGAGATCACGACCTCCGAGCGAAGCGAGAATCCCTCTTACCGAGCGTAGCGAGAGATCAACAGGCGAGGGAGGGACGACCGAACCTTTCGAGCGCGTCGTAGGACGCGCGAGGAGACGACCTCCGAGCGTCAGCGAGACGACAACAGCGAGGGAGGGAGCTCGAGCGCGTCGCAGGACGCGCGGTGGAACGGCTGCGCCGCAGGCAATGACGCCATAGGCGACCGAGCAAAGCGAGACGCAAGGGAGGGAGGGATCGACCGACCTCCGAGCGCGTCGTAGGACGCGCGAGGGAACTCAGGCCGAGCGTAGCGAGATAACCTCAACGAGGGAGGACGACCGGCACGAGCGCGTCGCAGGACGCGCGAGGAGACGACCTCCGAGCGTCAGCGAGACGACAACAGCGAGGGAGGGAGCTCGAGCGCGTCGCAGGACGCGCGAGGGAACGGCTGCGCCGCAGGCAACGACGCCATAGGCGACCGAGCAAAGCGAGACTCAAGGGAGGGAGGGGCACGAGCGCGTCGTAGGACGCGCGAGGGAACTCAGGCCGAGCGT
>MU158397.1:7910-192189 GCA_015708705.1 Naganishia vishniacii ANT03-052 | reverse complement strand
CCCGATTATCTTGGCTGACCCATCGCCCGCACAGAAATACAGCGAGCATTTCGCCCTACTTCTGGCCCAGGGCTTGGTCACCAACCAAGTCACTATCGAACACGAATATACATCGGCGCTGGTGCACGCTCCAGCAAGTCGCCATTGGTACCTGTTGAGCAACTTCCCTGTGCGGGACTGGTCCCCCGAATCTTTCATGGCGGAACGCCGAGACATGATTGGCAGTAAGCTTACTCGAGATCACACAGAGTCCAGCGCTGACAAATGTTACCAGTCCTGTCGGTCAATATCTCACAAGCGATGCGTCCCGGCCATGCGTCTCCTGGAGACAAGGCCTACATATACCGACTCGTGAACGTGATACTAGGAACAATGCACCTAAACTACCAGGTAAGCCGCTATAGCAGAAGGCTACTCGCCCTTGCTGATATCTCTCCTTGTTCAGTCCATTCCGGCACATCGAACGGATCTACGCCGACATTACTCTTTCTTTTGCGACGACATCATCAGCACGCTCAAGCGGCACAACGCCGCCACCATTAATGAAATGACAGTCATCAAGCTCAAGAGCTTTCCGTTGTATACTGCATAGAGGTTAGGAAACCGCCCATTGCATGCAGCTCACCGAGGAGCCCATTTGTAGCCAAATTTCAATGTTGTCCATGTGATTCAAACCAATACAAAGTCTGTTGCTATGTTACACCCCTAATTCGGCCTGCGATACAATGTATAGGGGAAGCGGAGAGTCGTCTATGTAGAAGTTCTAGATTCACACATCGACGTGGCGATCCAGTGACCGATCCGCCTGCATGCGTAACCCGGGCGTGCGCCTGTGAGCGGATCCCGAGGTTTGTGCGATCTTTCCTGGTTGATTGCAAAGATGCAGCATGTCGGCGGCGATGAACGTTCCTGACGGAGGTCACTTGTAGCGGCAAGTGGATGTGGGGGAATGTTGAGTGCAGAGTGATGTGTGCGCGAAACCAAGTACCTCCGTAGCCCTCCTCACTGCCTTTCCGTGGCAGTCGTAAACTCCCTCCTCAACCGTTCCAACTCTGCCTCCTCCTGGTCCCTAAACCTAACACTCAAGCTCTCCTCCCTCATCCTCCTCGCTTCCTTTGACTGATTCCACTGCCATGCGACGAGTTCTTGGAGCCGATGACCTGGTTCTGGACGGGAGCGGGGGTTAGATTCGTGTAGAGTGTAGGCAAGGATACCTGCAAGGTGAGGAGCGTCGCCGTAAGTTATCGGTAATTGAAGGAGAAAGCGGTGAAAGGGGGCTTACCTGTGAAGACTCCTAGCATGGGATCCAGGTATCGGCCGAGGAGGTATCGAGAGGACATGGTACGAGACTGAATGATGTGAGGATGGCTACGGGAATATAGTATTAGAACAGGCACAGCCGTCTCTTCGCAGGAGAGATGGCTTGCCGAGGTCTGACTGACGGTCACGATGAGTGGTTTGGAGATACGACAAAGCGACCACGTGTCAATGAAGAGGTGACAAAGGAACGGCGGCGAACAGGTGATTGTGACGAGTGGTTGTAATAGCGTAGATAGGGTTGTTCGGCGGGCTGCACTGATTGACAAGGAGGTGTCGCTCGGTCAGTCCCGCAAGTACCGCAACCTCTCAGGTAACGTGGCTTGACCCGGTTGCGTGATCAGCAACCGCCGGACTGGGGATTACCTAATACGCCCCTGGAAGCTCCGCGCGATTTGCCTCATGCCAGCAGCTATGCGAGCGGTTATCTGGATACTAGTCATATTCTCGCACTGACACACGCGAACTCAGCTCTGCGTTGTGCCATGAGAGATGGGTGAGGGGAAGATGGCGAACTAGATGGCACAAGCGTTGCGGTCGTTTCACCTCGAGCAAGAGTCAACAGCGACTCGCGCCCGAACATGCTCTGCGGACCGATGCTCATGTCGTGCATGTTGGCTCTTAAATCTCTGAGCGAATGATTGATGTAGAGATACCACTATATGTTCAGGATACCGAAGGGTCAAGGAGAGGTCGGGGTAAAACTGAGCGAGCAGGGAAGGGCGACCGATTCGTTGACAAGTCCATAGTGAATATGCATGGGCTAGGGACAAGGCGAGCCTTCCGTCACAATATGAGCGGTATTATTTCTCGCAGCCATTTGTTCATACTATCTTGGGACTACCTCCTCGAACTCCTCGTCCATGGCCAGGAGTTCCCTCTCTGCGCTTCTGAGTCCTTCGAGCCGGTGTGTTGCAATCAAGAAATCCCGATCGGATGTGCGCTAGTATACCGCGGCGGCTCCCGTCAAGCAGCTCCCACGGCATTCAGCAGGACACACCATCGTCGAGCATGGTCCTTTAGCATCCCCCTGCATCTCGTGCGCAGAACAGGGTCATCGATCCCCAAGTGATCACCATAACCTTCCGTGTGGCATGAGCACGCACCTCGCGAGGTTGGTTAGACTCCTGAAGATGCGCGCTACGCAGTCGTCTGTGACTTTGCCCGGACTATTCGAGGAATACTACGAAACAGGGACATGCATGCTCATGAAACGCGAGCGCTATTGCCTCGGGATCCGGCCAGAAAAAGGGGGTTGCCTGCTCTTGCACAGCGTTGTGTGCCCTCGATTGCACATCCCAGACCGCCCAGGGGAGTTTGCCAAGCACAAGCAGAACGCGTCCTGCCCTCCTCGCACAATGGACGCGACAGACGCGGGATTGTCGACCCCTCGGTTTTCAAAGTGAGACAGAGATCACGCGAAACCGCTCAGAGACAACAACAATAGATAAAAGATGGCAGGAACCTGGGGGTGGGACAACGTCAGCCGTCGCACTCCATTCTTCCAACAACCCAACCCACCTTCAAGACACCTGCAACAGCTCTGGTAGTGTAGCAGCCATCCGACGACCCCCCCTTCAACTCTACTGCCCTCGACCCCTTTGCACACCTTTCGATCCACGCCCGACGTTCCTTTGTTCAGCGATTCGCGCCAAGTCCAACACCTTCTTTTCCTCGAACAACGTTTCAGCTTTCGACTGCCTTTTCGCTTCAAAGTACCTTGGTTTGTCTTCATCATTCGCTGTGCGCATCCCGATAGGTCAGTCAAATTCTACGTATTGTCCACCTCTTCGGCTTGTCTTTGGAAAGCAGAAAGCATCCCCTTTGGAATATAATCGACACGAGATAGGAGAAGGACTGGAGAGACGTAAAAGGCATCTCTTCGAATCAGGAAGTCGAGCTAGGAGAAGACACGAAGGCGATCAGCTTCCAGACCGACGACTCTATACAGCGTACTCATCTTCTCGTTCTTTCATCTGCATCACATTCGTTTCATCAATCTACAACTACGAAACCCTCCTGGCGGACCTCGTTTCAACTGCCCGACGTTACCGACCACAGATACCTCAAGCATCTCCGTTTCAGTACCACTGCAGTGACAATCCACTTGATCTCGGATTAGTCTCCTGTACGTTGGTTCTCATCTTCTATGATCCGCCGATGATCCCATCGCTTACAGCCCCCTCATCCTGCCTTCTTATCTTCCTCCTGCACCGCCATCATCACACAATACTTGCCGGACATTGATGACTATATATCAGTTCAAGCCGACCCCACCAGATTCCCTGTCTCTAGCTACAGCTCAACACTCGCTCCACCTACCGAACCAACGACGAATACAATGGTCAAGTTCACCCTTTGCGCTCTTTCCGCCTTGGCTTTCGCCCTCCCCCTCGCCGCCGACTTGCCCTCTGCTTCGGCTACCCATACCAACGGTCTTACCGGCGCCAGCGCTCTCCGACGACACCATGCTCGAATGGCTTCCGGGCGCGTAGACTTGCGAGCCGACGCTCCGCACAATGCCGTCTTGGCCAAGAAGATGGCTCACAAGAAATCGCCGAGCTACAAGATCAAGAAGCGAGGAGACGGTACGGTCTGCAGGATTCGAACTAGCAACTCTACCGCCCACGCCTCGTCTTCCGGCACCTCTTCTTCCGGCGCCTCGTCTTCTGGGTACAGCTCAACTGCCGCATATTCCGCGGCTTCTAGCTCGGTAGCATCGAGTGTCTGGTCCAGCGTGCTCCCAACCACGACCGACGCGACATCGACCTTTGTCGCCGAATCTTGGGCTGTTGAGCCTACTTCAAGTGCTGCAGCCTCGTCCGCCGATGCTTCCAGCTCGCACGTTGTCCAGGCATCGTCCAACGAGGCACCGACTAGCACGTTTACGTCTGCTGCCGCGGCCCAGCCGACCTCGGCGTCCACGTCTGCTGCCGCGGCCCAGACGACCTCGGCGTCCACGGGCGGCTCATCTTCCTACTCTGGTAGCTACACCCACCTGATCCCGAACGGAAACAAGGCCGGTATTTCAGCCGGCGATTCGTTTGATTACTTCAAGGACAGGATCGGATGGTGGTATGACTGGAGTGCTGATCCCCAGGGTCACAGTGCAGCCGGTGTTACCGCTATGAACATGATTTGGGGTGCTGGTCACGCCGACAGCACCGACTGGTCACGATTGCAAGCCTTCAGGGAGTTGTCGTACACTCCGTCCTACATCATCGGCTACGAAGAGCCTGATTGCGAAGCTGGCAGCGGTTCAGCTGGCTTCGACGTTCAGACCGGTATCAGCCTTTGGAATGAACTCGTCGGCCCTTACAAGGCCAAGGGTTCGATTTTGGTTTCTCCTTCCATGTGCAGTGAGTAGCCCAGCGCCCTTTCTCTGGTGATGTACTGACTCTTCCGCCTCCGTTGCAGAGCAAGCTGCTGAATCCGGATGGCTCGGACCTTTCATGGACGCCGTTGATGTCAAGCCTGATATCATCAACTTGCACATCAACAAGAACACCAGAGAAGGCATCATGATGGTCTTGGAGCACTACTGGAACACCTACGGCCTGCCGATGATGGTCACCGAGCTTGCATGCGTTAACGATGTCAACGGTTTCGTCGCTTGTGAGGATCAGACTGAAATCGACAACTATATCCACACGATCGTCGATATCCTTGAGAACGATGAGCGAGTTGTCGGGTACGCCTTCTCTTCGGGCATTGGCTTGGGCGGCAACTGGAAGTTGATGGCTTCTTCGAGCGGATTGAGGTGAGTACCACGTGTCGCTTGTCAAGTGAAATCTCGTGGACTAACTCGCCCTTTTTTAAAGCGGGACCGGCCAGACATACCTGAACGCCATCTCCAAGCACCACTAGACAACTATCGCCTTGTCGACGCGTGGTACTCTTTTCTCGATCTCTCTTGTTGGGGCTTTCACTGTTTCTGTATGACTGCGTAGAGGGCGTGTTTTGCGTATCGTAGTTCTCCTGTTCTCGTGCGATTGTTTGTTATATGTCTTGATGATGATATAGTGATCATGGACTTTGCATATCCCCGTTCCTCTTGCCTAGAATGTGCAACCGGGAGCGCAACGAGAGCGGTCATCGTCTAAATCTTGCCTCTTTCTGCAGCGCTCCCAACGGTTGTCTCCTAGTCAACGCCATACTTGTATCATCCGAAAGTGCTTCTGCAGGTAGTGGCAACAGTCTGGCAACTAAGCTGGCAATTACAGGAACCCTGAAAGCACACGCGACGCCGACACGACGCGTCTGTTAGAATCCGCTTCAACATTTCCGCCTTGCAAAGTATCCCGCGCTAGGGGAAACCGATCACGACCTGAAACATACCGTAGCTTAGGAGTGGGCTATGTATGCTGATGGGTTTTGGTGAGCAAGTAAAGTCGCGAGCTGCTCCATCAGTTACTTGCCTTAGTGTAGAGAAAAAGGAACACTCGCGTCCCCGTTCAGTTCCTCGTCGAGTGATTCAAGTACATCTACGCTTCTGGCGAACCCTGCCATCTTACGGATACCTGTGGCGGAAACCACCGTGAGCCATTCCTTTCCTGACTTGGAGTCTGCCTTTTGCGTTGTGCATAGCTGATACCTGTGCTGCTTCTTCCTTGACGTTGCTATGTAGACGAAACGATAGGGCTGTACACTTGCTAGACTTCGAATCCTCGACCACCTTGTCAAGCGGGGAAAATAGCTGCCATCCGCTGGATATCCGGACACTGCCATCATGGCGCACCGAAATCCATCGAGGTTCGAAGTGACGGACGATATTACGTAGGCTTCCGTCTCGAATCCCTTCCCTCGAATCGAGCTCATATGTATCCTTGTGCTGTGTTAGTCAACTCCCTTCCATTGCCGACGATACGATCCTCGCCTGCCTGAGGGAACGATACCTCAATGACAAACCATATACGTCAATGTCGGCATCGGCATTGATCTCCCTCAACCCACACAAGCACTTCGAAGCCAACAGCGATATTTCACTAGCAGAGTATGCGCACGCGTATTGGCAGGTCAATGAGGAATTGCTCACTGGTCGGGAAGGGCAGGATGGAGGTTGGGCGAGGGGAGAGGACGTGAACACACCTCCGCATATCTTCAAATTGGCGATGGACGCATATTACCATATGAGGAGGACAGGAACAGATCAGGCCGTTTTGATCAAGTGATTGTTTCTTTTGTGTGGAACTTGGGCAGTCTGCTGATATCCGGCACTTGATAGCGGTGAGACTGGTTCTGGAAAGTCCGAGGCGAGGCGGTTGAGCATAAAGGCTATCAGCCAGCTGAGCGCAGTCGGGATGGGCAAGCGGTCTGCCAAGATGGCTACTCATGTGGCCAATGGAGAGGTAGGTGCACTGGGCTTTTAGATATACACGAGAGCTCAACAGGCGGAACGTCTCCTTTTGCAGTTCATTCTCGAAACATTCGGTAACGCGAGGACGCATCAGACGGAGAACGCTTCCCGATTCGGGAAATATACCGAGTTGCAGTTCAGCTCATCTGGCAAGTTGGTGGGCTCCAAAACTTTGCCATATTATCTCGAAAAGGCCAGGACATCATCCCCGCCGACCGGCGAGCGCAATTTCCACATCTTTTATTATATGGCTGCCGGAGCCACACAGGAGGAGCGCGCTCATCTAATGCTGGGAGACGCCAGTGCGTATCGATATCTCGGCAATCGATTCGGCCAGACTTTCCATAGTGGGAGGGACGCTCACACAGAGGAGGATGCCGCTCGATTCGATCAACTCAAGGAGGCATTCAAGGCGGTAGGCATGTCAAAGCGCTGGGTGGCGCAAGTGTGTCAGCTGGCTGCTGCGATCCTCCATCTGGGAAATATCGACTTTGAGGAAAACAAGGGCAAGAACGAGGAGGCTGCGATTGTTAGGAATACGGATGTCCTCGAGACAGTGTCAGAGTTCTTGGGCGTCACGACAACGGCGCTCGAGGGTGTTCTTTCCTACAAGAGCAAGCTGATCAACAAGGAACTGTGCACCATTTTCCTGGATACCGAAGCCGCCTCGGCAAACCGAGACGAACTCGCTCAGACCCTCTACTCGCTCCTTTTCTCTTGGCTTGTGGAGCACATCAATCAGAAGCTCTGTCGCGATGACTTTGCCAGCCTGATCGGACTGCTCGACCTCCCAGGATTCCAGAACCTTTCCGGGACGTCTTCCAGGCCAAACTCGCTAGATCAGCTGTGTGTCAACTATGCAAACGAACGACTACAAGCGTTCATCTACGACCGGATCATGCTCAGTAAGCAGCAGGAAATGACGCAGGAAGGTCTTGCAGCCGTTTCGCCTCCCGTTGGATTCTTCGACAATCGTGCGTGCTTGAAGCTTCTCGACGGTATTATTAGTACCACGGATGACCTCGCGCGGAAGCCGAAAAACTCGGAACACGACATGATGAAGGTCTTCCAAAAGGAGCACGGCACGCACGGCCACTTCAAGTTGAGCGGCATGGATCGGTCGGGCTACGCCACATTCACCATTAGTCACTATAATGGACCCGTAACCTATTCTTCCGAAGCGTTCCTCGAACGTGATGCAGACGTCATCAATCCCGACCTGGTGCAACTTCTGCGAAGGTCTCCGGGAGTGGAGAGCAATGCTCGACGGGTGCCCACGACAACGCTGGAAGGCGGTGGATCCACCAATGAGTTTATACAGCAACTGTTCGAGAGTAAAGCGGTTGCCACAGAACATCATCCCCAGGACAATGATACGATTATTGCGGCGCAACAGCCCGTGAAACCCCGCCGTGCCCCTTCCACAAGACGCAAGGGGGGCAGACTAGCGAGATTGCCCAGTGTCGGCGAGGAAAGGGAGGAGCAGGACACCGGAGACGAGTCGGCGATGGTCGGCGGTGGTAACGACCAAGCTCCTGTCAAGGGGGTTCGTTGTGTTTTGGGCGAATTCCGTGGCGCGATGAACCTGCTCTACGACGCTCTCACCGACTCTCAGCCGTGGTTTATCTTTTGTCTGAACCCCAACGACGCACACCTCCCGAATCAAGTCGAGACTCGTGGCCTACGTGCTTCGATCAAGTCTCTGGGTTTCGTTGAAATTGGCCGAAAGCTGGCGACTACCTTTGAGGTGTCACTGACTCACGAAGAAGCTTCTGAGAGGTATGCCGACGAACTGAATGCATATGGCATTCCGCACGGTGGTGTCACTCCGGCAGTCGACGCCATGCGATCGTTGGCTGCTGCCAAACATTGGCAAGAAGGGGATTTCGCAGTGGGAAATCATAAGGTAATTTTTACTCTCTGGTGGAGCTTTGTCGTCATTGTCTAAATCTTTGCATTCCAGGTGTACTTGTCACATCGAGCTTTCCATGCACTAGAAGATCGCCTTCGCCTGTACGAAGACGATACCGGGACTGGAAAGGACCAGGATGTCTCGGCCCTGAATGCGGATAACGCAAACGAGGACCCGTTTTCGCCATACCGACAGTCCGCCTTGATGATGAACTACCAGGGACCCTTCGCGGATAACGCGTTTGATAACTCGCACGGTGCACTCCCGTCGGTGTCGCGAGCGGCCCGGGAGTACGAAGAGCTGCCGCCAGAAGCGGATGATGACTTTGCGGATCACAAAACGGTTGACTACGACGACAGGTACACCAGCCGATATGGTGACACCATGTCCTTTGCCGGGAGCGAAGCCTATGCGCCATCAAAGAATATGTTTGACACTGGGGATGCCAAGGCACGTCTAACCGAAAAGGATCCCGATAAAGAGCCGCTGGACGGAGAAGTGGCGGAAGAGTACAGAATCTCGCCGGCACGGAAGCGATGGGTTATCCTCGTGGCCATGTTAACGTGCTTCTTGCCGCACAGATTACTAAAAAGATTCGCCCGATTCCGACGAGAAGATATCCGACAAGCATGGAAAGAAAAGCTTGCCATCAACTTGATCATCTGGTTCATTTGTGGCTGTGCTGTATTTGTCATTGCCATTCTAGGCAATCTAATCTGCCCAACCGAGCACGTGTACAGCACTGGGGAACTGGCATCGCACAACTATGACGATGATCCCGGTAACGCCTATGTTTCGATTCGAGGCGAGGTAAGCACGACTTTCAAACTTCCCACGCTTCCACGCTCACTGGGACTGCCCGTTCCAAGGTCTTTGACATGACCACATTCGCATCGACCCACTTGAGCGTTGTGCCGGTCGTACCAACGAAAAGCGTCATGAAGTACTCCGGCATCGATGCTACCTCGCTCTTCCCAGTACAAGTGAGTCTCAATGCCGTCTGACAGAACGTCCGATAGCTCATCTTCGCTGTCCAAAGGTGAGCGCTTTGTGTGACGGTATCGACGGATCAGTCAGTCCTTGGGTCACGGACAGCGCGACAAATACAACGGACGTGAACGCACAGTATCACGACTTCCGAGCTTATACGAATGACTCTCGGCCAGATTGGTACTACGAGCAGATGGTCAGTCGCCTTTGGCTTTATGATAAGCTTCTGCTCGTGCTCAACCTGTTCGGTGCAGGTATACCTCAGGTATAATCATCGGGTCGGCTTCATGGGTTACACGCCAAAGGAAATCAAGAGCCTAGCCAAATCTGGGAACGCTGTTGCGATATACGACAATTTGGTCTACGACTTGACGACATACATCTCGCAAGGCGGAGGTGGCTTCAGGGTTCCCGACGGCTACGCTGTGCCAAGCGATACTTCCCGACAATACATGTCAGACGCGGTCATCTCGCTATTCCAGCAGAATGCCGGGAAAGACGTTACCCAGCTGTTGGACGGTCTCGCAAGCAGTCTTGGTCAAGATGTTGTCAATCGTCAAAAGACGTGTCTCCGAAATCTCTTCGTCAAGGGTCAAGTTGACAACAGAAACTCTCCTCAATGTCTCTTTGCGACTTATATCCTGCTTGTCTTGTCGATCATCATGGTCGCCATCATCGGTTTCAAGTTTATCGCTGCCATTCATTTCGGCTCTACCCGCGCACCGGAAGACCACGACAAGTTCGTCATCTGTCAAGTGCCTTGTTACTCCGAGGGTGAAGATTCCCTGCGTAAAACGATCGATTCATTGGCGCGACTCAAGTATGACGACAAGCGGAAACTTATTCTGGTTATTTGCGACGGCAATGTTACCGGAGCCGGTAATGGCAAACCCACTCCTGATATTGTGCTCGACATCCTCGGCAATCCCAATGATGAAACCGAAAAGCTCAGTTTCCTTTCCCTCGGAGATGGCGCCAGACAACACAATATGGGAAAGATTTATTCTGGTCTGTACGAGTGTGCCGGACACGTCGTGCCTTATCTCGTGATTGTGAAGTGCGGTAAACCCACGGAGAAGCAGAAGCCCGGTAACCGCGGCAAGCGAGATTCCCAGATGGTCGTGATGCATTTCTTGAACAAGGTACGTGGGACTTGTGCTGAGGTCGGGCCAAAGGCTAATCCTATTGCTCAGGTGCACTTTGACGCTCCCATGAACCCGCTGGAGTTGGAAATGTATCACCAAATCAAGAATGTAATTGGTGTTAACCCGACATTTTACGAGTACATCTTCACGGTCGATGCCGATACTACGATAGAGGAATATGCGTTAAATCGATTGGTTTCAGCGTACGTACTATCGGGACCGTGTAGTCGTGCCTAGTTGACGTGGCTCGAATCGCATCTAGCATGGTCCATGACAAAAAGATCGTCGCAGCCTGCGGAGAAACAGAGTTGGCCAATCCCAAAAAGACCATTATCACGATGATGCAGGTGAGCAATACCACGAGTGCGCGCTATTGAGAAGAATCGCGCTTACAGCTGCTTCTGCAGGTCTATGAATACTTTATTTCACATCACTTGGCCAAGTCCTTTGAATCGCTTTTCAACTCCATCACCTGTTTACCCGGATGTTTCTCGATCTATCGGCTGCGAACACCCGACACTCACAAGCCACTCTTCATTTCGAACCAGATCATTCATGATTACTCGGAAAACCGGGTAGACACCTTGCATTTGAAGAATCTGCTTCATTTGGGTGAAGATCGATATCTGACGACCTTGATCTTGAAGACTTTCCCCACGTACAAAACTAAGTTTGTGCGGGATGCACACGCCTTTACGGTGGCGCCGGATGACTACAAGGTTCTTTTATCCCAAAGTGAATAGCACTCGTGTGGATCATGCCATGATGCTGACACAACCCTTGCAGGACGACGTTGGATCAACTCGACTATCCACAACTTGTTCGAATTGACCGGTGTCGAAGGCTTGTGTGGTTTCTGTTGCTTCTCAATGCGAGCCATCGTATTCGTTGATCTGTTGAGCACCATCATTGCGCCAGTCACCGTGGCATACGTAAGTGTACCCTTGAACTATCGCTTGGCTCAGCTAATCATCCCTTCGCAGATCGTCTATCTACTTTACTTGGTGATCGGCGAAGGTAAAACAATCCCGGTCCTCAGTATTGTCCTCCTTGCCGCCATTTATGGTTTGCAGGCCTTGATCTTTATCTTCCGATTGCGGTGGGACATGATTGCGTGGATGATTTGTAAGTCTTGCCGGTCATTGTCCAGGTCGCCCTTTACCAACTCACTGCATTTCAGTCTACATTGCGGCCATTCCACTGTTCTCCTTCTTTTTGCCGCTCTATTCGTTCTGGCAAATGGATGACTTTAGGTATGCTTTGCCGGGCAATCGAAACCAGCCTTTGCTGATCCGTTTGCACCTAGCTGGGGAGCCACGCGTGTACTCGCCGGCCACAAGGGCAAGGTCATTCTGGTACACGTACGTCGAGTTCGCGTGCTTGATTGTCTGCAATTCGGCTCATCGTTTCAATGACAGGACGAAGGAAAATTCGATCCCAAGTCGATTCCGGAAAAGACGTGGCGTGAATATGAGTGAGCAGTTCGAAAGCATGGGCTTGGAACTGTGCTTACCACCCTCGCCGCAGAAACGAACTCTGGGACAATGATGCCGACAACCATTCTCTGAACAGCTACGCTCCCGAAAAGCATCCGTACGATGGCTCGAGGCCGCCTTCATTCTACGACCATGATCGCGGCTACGCGGGATCACAACCCGGAGGCTATACCGGTTCGCGAGCATCCTCTGCATTCGGACAAAACCGCTTCGCATCGTACCGAGAAGACCAGGCCAGCACTCAAGGGCGTGACCAGACAGGCTCCATGCGCCAATCGCAACACTTGCCCGTGATTGGCGTGTATGACCGTGGCTCGTCTTACGGCGCATATACGCAACTCCCCGCGGATCCCGTCACGGGCGCTCCGGGAATGGTCAAATCGGATAGCTACCAGCGTCTGGGTGCTGCACCACCTCCTACCTTGCACCACCAAGACTCGTCGGCGCCCTTATTGCCGGATTATGCGCCGGCGCAACCCATTTCCCTGGGCGCACAGGCGATCACGGATCAAGATCTCGAACATGAGATCCGGGCAATTTGCCAGGGTGCGGATCTGGACCAGTTGACCAAGAAGGGCGTGCGGAGGAAGCTTGAGCGGAGGTTTGAAACGGATTTGGGGTCGAGAAAAGAGACAATAAATACGCTTATTGCGAAGGTTTTGTCAGAGTTCTAGGTGGGTGTTTTGGGTTGGTGAACGCCTGACGGGAGTTGACGGGGCGTTGGAGTGAGATATGCTAGCCATGGACTTTACGCCTTTCACGAGCTTCTCTCGATGTTTAATATTTCCCATTGACGATGATTTAGAGTTTCCGTATATGCATTAGTTGGGTGATCTATGATTAGTAACGGGTCCCATCTCCTCTATTACAAATTTCCCTCAATCACAACTCCCATCGGGCGGTCCGTCCTTCCACCTCTCCATCACTTTTGCACAATCAAATACCTCCTTTCCCAACTTTTCGTTCACCTCGTTATGTCTCTCGCAAAACCACCGACTCAACCCTTCTCGACCACTCACATCCGGCTCGCCTACCTCCCGTACCCGTTTCCTAAAATCCGAAGCGCACCACGTACAAGGGTAAAATTCCCCCAGGGCGGCGATCAACCCGCGCATGGATGATTGTTGGGCCGGTGTTGGGTGGGTGGGGTAGTAGGCCGCGGTGGTGTGAAGGAATGTCCATGTGGCGCGTCCGAGGGCGTTTACGTCTGGCGGGCAGTCTTCGGGTCTCGTTGGTGGGCTTTGGGCGGTGCTAGAGGTGCCGGTGGTGATGCTACTGAGAGCGGCGCCGAACATTGATTCCAAGGAAGCTGAAGATCCCGACGACGAAGAAGATGACTGGTTCCCTGATTGCGGTTGGTCCGGCTTTCTCTTGGTCATTTTGGCCCAGGTTTGCCACGAGTTGCAGGCTTTGCAAGGTTTCCCATTCTCATCGAGCACCATCCCTGGTGGAAGACGGGGAGGTGTAGGTTTCCCACCGACAGTAGCAGCGATATGTGGCTTCGAAAAGACCGGCTGTTGGTCGACTGTGGTTGGTCGATTCCGCTGAGAGTCTTGTTGCACGAGTTTGGTCCACGTTTGCCATGGGATGCAGACTTTACATGGTTTCCCGGTCAAGGGGTCAACGATGGTTCCGCGAGGAAGGCCGGAAGGCAGAGGCGAGCGCTGGGTAGATGTGGACATGTGGCCGGGTGCACTCTGTAGGAATCGGCGCAGGGGCCACCGATAACAAGGTGAACGAGGCTGGTCATGTTGGTCATCCTCGTCTTTCCTCACCGAACGGTCATTCCCATAATAGCTTCCGCCCGGCGCCCGAAAACCGAACGCGATTAATCCCCTTTCACGCGTTTCATGTCCTCATTCTTCCGGTTCTCCAGAGAGACAGCACTCATTATAGAATTGCGCAGTACCTCTCCCGCCTGTTGTCCCCCAAAGATCCGCACCGCTACAATACACAGGTTACGACCTCGCCACCGTTGCGCACCAAGGGAAGAATACCGGTTCAGCTCGTCAAGATCAAGCGATCGCGATCAGTTGGCAGAGGCAAACACGAATACCTCCGCAAAGACACCTTCTCCCGAACCTACCCACATAAACAACCCTCATTGTATGCTTCAGCGTCTCCGGCGCAACGATTCGCCGACCTCTTCCTTGCGCGTGGACAGTGGCGTCCACGGGACATGCAGCCGTTCTTGCGCGGTCTTGCTACTGAGGGGGATCCACAGGCGATCGAATGCAAGTTGGTAGTGAAGGGCAACTAAGTGAGCGTACGGTTGTCAAGACCGATAAGAAGGATGCGAGTACGCTTCGGTGGCGTGTTAGACACTCAGGGTGGTACTCGGATGTTTCGTCGCGTAGTTCCTCGTCATTCATATCGTGTGATAATATAAACATGGCATCCCCTGGAGAGCAAAAGTAGAGACAGCAAACGCGTTCAGGAAGGCGCTACAAATGACGGCTACATCGCCAGGATGGTAGACACGCCTTATATACATAACGAGAAGATTGCGGGTGGTCGTAAACCGCGCCGCAAACTAAGTCCGAGATCGGTATAGACTATGGAGGTCAAATGAATGTCGAATGGGTATCCGGGATATGCCTTGATACCTGAAAAATGTCCTTGTTGATGCCTTGTCGTATGACCCTGTCAACAGCCGATCCCGCGCGAGTCCTCCTCTGCCAGACCATCACCGATGCTCCGTAAACTCTAAAGAATTCGCCTGCAACGTCGGCTGTCCGATCTGGTTCTTGCTGATAGGCTTGTGAGCGGGTGTATGCGACCGCCGCCATGTGGATGGACCGTGGCTAGGGCCTTGATCGAGGTACGATCGGTGGACAATGTCGGCAAATGGATTTTGTGGTTGCGACATTTGCGATGGCGCGCCGAAGCCGTCGCTGCGTGAGTTGCGCTTCGAGTGACTGTCGCTGGATCGGAACCAGGAACTGAAACCGGTCGAAAGACGTTCCTGTCGGGCTTGTTGTTCGCGCTGGTCGCTTCGGTCGTTCCACGACACCCTTTGAAGCGTACTTTGCGATTTTCGTCTGTTTCTCGGTTCATTCTCTGTCGGGTTGGCATAGAACGACGATGGTCGATCATCAATCTCGCTAGCAGCCAATGAGCTCGTGCGCGAATGCCTGCCTTCCGAGATGTATCCTCCAGCCATCCCACCGCCCATAAAGCTGGCGTGCTCCGAAAGCCGTTTGTGAACGGTCGCATCGTGATTGCGCTTGACCCTGCGGTAGATCCAAAAAATGAGCGCTACCCATAGGGCACCGCCTACTCCGACGCAGACGCCAATAATGATGTCTCGATGGCCTTTCGACTTGCTTCCATCCTCCGATGACTCGCTCGAGGTCGAGGTCGGGTTGGCAGAGGTGGAACCGGTGATGGGGAATGACGAATCGATCTGGGCGGCAAGTTGGCCGGTGATACCAGCTTGGCGATACAAGGGGCTCGAAGGTGTCTTGATATATGCCGATAGGTCGGAAAGCCGGCTGGAGGGGATGTAACCGAGCCATTTTGTAAGCAGTTCGGTGCTTTCACCTTGAACCGCGGCGGGGGCATAAGCCTGCAAAGCATACGTCGTGACGTTGGGTTCTGAATGGAAAGAGAATTTTTTGGTC
Organism: Naganishia vishniacii ANT03-052; assembly: GCA_015708705.1. Lineage (NCBI taxonomy): Eukaryota > Fungi > Basidiomycota > Tremellomycetes > Filobasidiales > Filobasidiaceae > Naganishia > Naganishia vishniacii. The sequence continues at coordinate 176,350 of MU158397.1, read as the reverse complement.
AATATGCACAAAATAGGACCATTGCTGGGGCACCCACCTGGGATGCCAAGCGCGTTAGCGATCATCAACGGAAAGTTGATAAATAGCTGACTAGTCGCATCCGAGTTATTGACCTGACGGATTGCCAAATTAGTGGGCATTCTGGCACGCACAGCGGGTCAACTTACGACAAACTCCCACGGGTAGTTGTTTGCATTCAACAAGATGCTGATCAGGGACGGAGGGTCGGTCTTGCTTGCTGCGTTCTTTGAATCTGCCGCGGCGGAGGTAGCGGCTGGAGAAGTGTAAGGGACAATAATCGTAGGAATGTTCGAAGCGATCGTTGCTGTCGACGGCATGACGATGCTGGTCTGAGACGCGATTGTCGCAGACTCTGTAGTCTCGTATGTCTGGATATCGGATGAACTCGATGCCGAAGTGGAAGAAGCCCACACCAGATATGTCTGCGTCGGAACGTACGCTTCATCGGAAGTGGTGCTGACACTGACACTAGACCACGAATCAGATGACGTTTCCGACGCCCATTCCGCACTCGAGGTGTCGGAAGTGGGCATAGTGGCAAAAGAAGTCGAGAAAGTAGCGCTGAGAGTGACGTTGGCAGTTGCACTTCCTGTGCTGTTGCCGGACTCTGATTCGGTAGGCATTGCCGGAGCAGTCGTCCACGTGTGACTCGAAGGCGTTCCACGTTCAGTCTCGCTTGCTGATGCCTGGCCTTCGCTTATCGTGCTGGAAGTATGCGCTTCAGGAGTCGTGTTTGTCGACGATGCGGCACTGGTCGAGGAAGGCTCGGCAGTGCTCGACGCCGAGGGCAGAATGCTGGAAGTCGCCTCACTGCTGCTGCCAGTAGTGCTCATACCTTCCGAAGTTGCCGTTGATGTCATGGTGCTGAAAGGAGCCCCACTTGAGGTGGATCCGAAGACCGTCGTAGTATCACTTGCGCGATCAGAGGTCGATGAGTGAGACGGTGAGGGTCGAGATGACTCGTTGTCCGTAGTAACGCTGCTGGAGGATAGCGAGTATACTGACGTCGAAACGGTTTCGGTGATCTCACTAGCAGTGGATCGGTCCGCTGAAATTACTGTTGTGCTAGTCGACATCGTCGACACACCTTGGTCCGAAGAATTAGGCACTAGTGTCGTTATCGAGGTAGCTTGAGACGAGTAGATGGTGGTGGAACTCTCAGAGGGGAAAACAGTCAACGACTGGCTGATATCGGTTGTACTTGGAATCTCGGTAGTTTCCCCCATTGAGGTCGACACGGACGTCGGTACGACTGAGCTCGAATCTGGCACATTACTGGCTGTGGAAGCTGTGAACGAGCTCGTTGAAACAGTCGATGAGAACGAGCTCGTTGCATCGGTCAACGACTGTGTAGAGGTCACGGTCGGGGTAAAAGTCTCCGTCTGAGCGGCAATTTCGGTAGACTCGGTTACGACAGAGGTCTCTGTGCTCGTGAACATTTCAGAGAGCTGAGTCGTCGAGGAGGACTGAAGAGATGAGAAGCTGGATACTGGGTCGCTTGTTGTTTCGGTTTCGGTCGTGGTTGTCGCCGTCGGCAGCACAATAGTCTGTGACTCGAAAGAGGATGAGGACGATACGATGCTGCTGGAGAGTGAGACCTGCTCCACAGTCGTCCCGGTCGGGATCTGCGTTGCGGTCCCGGTCGAAGTCACAGAGGGCTGGGTCTCAGGCGATGGAGCTCCAACAGTAATGGAGGTGAATGCTACGCTTGTAGGGTATTCAGTCGTCGTCTGAGTCACCGAGACTGATTGGTCAGCTGTCTGTGACACAGATGAAGTGACTGGTAGTTCGGACTGTGCGGTCTCCGAGCTGGAATCTGCGAAAAGACAAGAGTTAAGCTCCACAGCAGCACACTTGATTGACAGAAGCTAACCTACCGCTTGAAAGAATGGTCGTAGATGCCGCAGGGCTAGATATCGGCTCGGCCGTGATATCAGGCAACTCAGAAGTAACGGGCAACGCGCTCTCGACAGGTGACCCCGTGCTAGTCGGCGCGAGATCGACCATGGACGTTGAGGCGAGCGTCGTCGTCGGTGTGCCGTCAGCGCCGTTGCTTGTCTCGACCACTATCATGGATGATGCCGTGGAAGACGTAGACGCATCGCTTGTTGCTGACGATGCCTGACCAATTGGCACGGTGGATGTGGTCGCAGCGCTGGTTGGGCCATCCGTCAACAGAGTAGTTGATGTAGCGGCGGTGTCTGTAGACCCGCTCGTTTCCGTGTCCGATTCCTGAACAGCGGTGTACGTGATAGGCACGGTTCCAACTGATGAAACGCTTGTCTCAGATGCAGCTGAATGGCGAAAAGGTATAAGTATATGGAGGCGTGCAGCGGAGGATTCATTTCAACTTACTTGTGGCTGGCAGGCCCGAGGTGACAGTGCGGGACTCTGTCGAAATGGAAGAGGTGGGGTTCGTAGCTAAAACAGACGAAGACGACGAGGAGAGCATGCCGGAAGACGCAGAAGAGAAAAAGGTAGTGGTAAAAGAAAAGAAAGTTGATACCACGTTAGCTGTGCTATTCCGAATGGTGGCCACCGTTGGAATCAGAATAGCGGAGGAAGACAAAGTAGTCGAACTGAAGATCCCAGAAGTATCGCCGGACACCCTCCTATCCGAGAAGGTGCTCTGCAGGGATATCGAGTCTAATTGCCCCGTTGACACGGTCGCCGTCAAAGGTATACCTGTCCTGCTTTGCGATGTCTGCCCAACATCTGGCGTCTCTGGTATCTGATTCACCAACGTGAATCGTCCGTCGGTCGATACTTCCGACGTCGAAGCAATGCCCGTAGACGTGACGATACTGGTTGGATCACTCAGCGCAGGCGAATCGATCGTCGTCAACGTGGACACAGCCGTATCCGCCCTCGACCAGTCCGACGACGTGGTATCCATGTAAGTAGGATTCGCTGTCGTCTCCTTCTCAATGGCTCGCGTGTTAGAGTCCGACGTGGACGCCACCGTCGCTGTGGGATCCGCTGTGAAATCCATCATGCCAGTCTCCGCACTGGATATCGGGTCGACCAAGCCTTGCGATCCCCCCATATCCGATACGCTCACGCTACTACTCGACACCACCGAGCCCGTCGTTGCGATAACTCCAGCTGTAGTCTGCACTCCATCGCTTGCTGTTGCTGAAGATTGCTCCAAGCTAGCGAACATGGCATCTGCATTACTCGACGTAGAACCTTCCAGAGGTCCACCCGATTCCGCCAGCAACCTAGTATCGACTTCCGCCCGTCGCACGACGTTCGTCTTTCCACTCAATCCGTCCTGCCTCCGGTACCCACGCAGGATCCACGGCTCGACGAGTCTTCGTATATCCTCCACTGTTTGCTTTTCCAAGACAGCGTCCACACAGAATCCAGAAATCCAGGCGGCAGAAGTAACGCCAGAAAATAGATGGGGAAACAGGGGGCATGGCAAGGAAGTAGGGTGATGGGTACCATGAAAAGGGGGGGTAGAAAGGGGGTGTACAGCTAAAACGTGTACTTACAAGTCGATTGAGTCCAAGTCACTGTCGCCATCTCTGTCCCTATCACTTCTTCAATGACATCCGTTGTTAAAGACAACGCGGGCGGTGATGCACTAGTTAGGGACGGCGTTGTCGTAGCTTGGACAGCCCGCAATGATGCACTCGATGACGACGTGGATGACGCCTGGCTCGAGGAGGTGCTAGTGGTGCTAGGGGTCTCCTCAGCAACGATAGACTCGATGAGGGCTGATTACAAGTTAATCAGCCAACATCAGTCATGCTCTCCATATCCTGTTTTCCACGAGAACACTCACCGGCCAACTGGATGCCATCAAAACCATTCTCGTTTCGAACGCGAGCTACATTTTCCTCCTCTTGCGCCGTCCACTGGCGATACAGCCTGTCGATCTCGCTTTCCTTCACATCTCCCTCTTGCACCGTCTGCTTCTTCGCCAACTCGAACATTCCTCCTCTTCCCGCGTGCACCCTGTCATCCCCGTGTGTCCCGCTCCCCGTTCTCTTCCGAGCACCATTGCTCCGTAAACTGCCGATGAATCGTTTCTCCATTCTTGCATGTCTTGGCGGTACTTGAACGATATCAAGATCCCCTGTTGTCGTCCTCAGAGCTGATGCATTCGAGTTGGACGTCGATGAGGCCATGGCAAACGAAGGGTGATGTATCGCGAGGATGGCCAAGAGCACGGCCCACAACTGGCCCACTTTTGATGGGTTCATTGCTTGCTGCGTAGTTTGTTGATTGTCGCGGGAAAATGCCTTTCCTGGTCTACCTACCGTACATCACCTGGATGCAGAGGCTATCTGGAGTCGAGTGTCCGAGGGCGTCCCTTTTGTTGATGATTCCGACGGCCCTGGGTAGGCGGCACTGACGAGGAGATGGTGCCGACAAACGAGTGTGGATGAGGCTACTTGCAGAGTCGATCGAGATGGATGATGTCGAGACTATCGTGCGAGGTAGTCCGGGGTTGATGACCAGGCTGCCACGTAAAGGGTTTTGCGAGAAAGGACAGGACTAGGTGATAGGAGTCGGGTCGGGTGATAACTGAAAGGAGGTCGAGGAATGTGCTGGCGTTGGAGGTCGCCAATCCGGTATGTACCGCGTTTTCGTCGTTGGCAGTCGAAGATTCCGGATCTACTGCCTCGAGGATGATGGATACGGCCTCCCTCGCAAACAATAGACAACAGCAAAAGGAGAGATCCGCACGGTGCCTTCCCCTCGAATCCCAGAACAAAGCAACAATCCAGGCAAACACACCGTTCGCTCGGAACATGAAACGCACAGAACAATTCCTCCTTCCGACGGCACGTCCGGGAGAGGAGCGCGTCCATTGTGGGGGGCTTCGCGAACGCGCGTCTGAAGCCGGTGGAAGAATGAGGGGAGTGGAAAGTGTTTCAACTATATTGTCAGCGGCAGTCTTCAGTTCCTTATGGAGTCCAAGCAATGGCTTCTCTTTCCCCTTGCACCGATGAGCTTCATCAAGGGAGACTCGAACTAGAACCACTCAAGGGATCGACATGAATCTGCAACACGACTAGACCTCACGCGAGCGCTCGCTCATCATCATAGTGCCAGTGAGCCCAATTAAGCACGCTAGCGCGACGAGGTCCTGGTGAGCCTGGATAGGCTGCGTGGGCATCAGCCTCAATCGCCAAGACCGTCATCGCATCTGCTCGACGTGTTGCGCAAGCTATCCTCGGAGACACCGTCTCGGAATCGTTCAGAGGAGATATCGAGTGGATGCGATATCTGGACTCACAGGCATGAGAAGACTTGACGTGGCAAGGGTGTGGCGGCTTGTAACAAGGCTCTGTGTGCGCTGGACACGGTTGATCGTTCATCTGTCCGGGTTCAGGGTCGAAAAAATACTTATCCCTCTGTCACAGCGTTATGGGTTATTGGTGCAATATGCCCTGCCGTTACCTTGTCAGGTTATGTTGTGCGACCCAGGTACTTGCCGTTTTCCCAGCTATCTTCGAAGTCCTGGGCCCGATCGATACAGAGTCACGTTCGAACTAACGGCGTCACCCCGTGTTGGACGACTAGTCGTTCTTTGAGAAACCATGGACGTTACCCAAGTACAAGATTGGATATGCTCGGGATGAAAGGCGGATAGCTTGACTCCCTTAGGCTGTCGTTGCAGATTGCAGGGGAGGGGTTGTATCGTTAGTCGCATCGTGCAGGATCTTCCCATCCTGCCCAAGCTGGCGGGCGCATGAAGTTGTCCTGCTTAGGAAGTTCGAACATTTTGATCGTACGTCAGGTCATTTGGTAGTGGACGACGGACCGGATGAGGGGATAGACGACTGAATGCGGGTCTTCGGTACCAAGTTCAGCCTGAAAGGCCACTGGGCAGTCATCGAACGCACACATAATCTGCGACTCCGTAACGCTGAAAATCGTGTTCCTGACTTACAGACATGCGCTCTGTCTAATTACTCTACAAGGAAGTGTCGCTGCACAGCCTGATACCCTCTGACTTCGACGACGATATCCCGCCACATCCTCGCGATTGAGGACGAAACGCTGATTTCCGTCTCCCAAATACTGCGGTCTGGTTTCGCTGGCGTACGACGACCGTCATCCTTTCGGTGGGATCCCTCGAAAGAAGACTAAACAAGCTGTGTTTCGCGCTCATCCCGGCGTTGTCGTTGATTAAAAGGTGAACAAGGCGTACATGCCACAACGGTAGTGTTTGGGAGTGCGTGATTCAGTCCCATCGGTGCTCGCCCTAAGATGGCCTACCTCGTGATTGATACAGGTCATGAATCAGGCCACTATGACGGAGCAATGCACTCCGCTCTACCCCTTTATGTCCCCAGAGCGTCGATAGCCTCTAGATGGCATCCCTTTTGGACCGCCACGGATGGCTACTTGTCTGCTTCGACTCACGAAATAACCTTCAGATACCGTGCGCCCACTGATCTGTCAGGCAAGGCCGTTGTCATGCCCGGTGAAACAGCCTCGAGCCCCTTCAAGAAGTCGAAGGGTGACTAATCGCAGCGTTTGTCCTAGCTTTTCGCCCTCGACACCTATCGGGCAGCGCAGGACGACTAGTTCAGACGTGTAACGGTGAGCTGCCGCCCCTAATAGGTCGGGCTTTCCGAGACCTGTGCGTAAGCTGGCCGTGTTGAGTGACAAAAACCAAAGACGGACACGTTTGTTACCACGAACCGTATGGACCCCTCGACGCTTTCAGCACATCCACTGACTCACTGTGGTACTGTGTTGACCTGAAGCTCCGTCGACCTCCTCATGCTAGCAAGGTAGGAAGACTATTAGTGGCCAGTCACGGGCGTCCGCCATGGCTGAAGATGTGAATAGTCATTGCTCGACGCCCAATCCGGGATTCCGGTAGACCGTGCTGGCCTGCCGGGGCTGGTGAGCTGGTGTATGGCCATTGCGCGTCTAAAAGTTCGCATCCTTGCGGTCCGTTCCAGGGGGAATAGACGACTGAGAAAGGTAATTGACAGACACTAAGATGCAAAGTTGGACAGACACGGACGGAAAAAGGCTGAACCCCAGGATAAACGGCATACATTACAAACAGCAAAAGAGGGGGTGAGCCCTGTCGTCACAAGGCGGTAGTGCTTAGCCAAGGGCAACATGATTAGACATGGGCAAGCCCAGCGGTCTAGATCAGGCGGAACAAATTACTTGACGAAATAGGGTCCAGTGGACCCGTAATACTCGTCAGAGTATTAAGAACAGATACTACACATGATCTAAGCCAATTTGGCAACAGAAATGTACTTTGTCTCCACAAAGTTGTTGACCGGCCTGTTGGTATCCGAGACCTGCGGCTTAGCTTTCTTCCATTTAGTTGCCTTCGCCGACTCTGGTCAACTGGCTCTAGCCGTTGCCTCTGGAGCTATCGAGCTATAGCTAGTCCTGGAAGCCTTCAGCTGGACCTCTCTATGCGACGTCCCATAGCAATCCTATCAGCGACGTTGACCTGCCGTCTATTCATCTCCCCACAGGAGGCTCATCTCGAAATATGATGCCACGACCTGCGAAAGAACAGGTAGCACATGAGGAGTCGCCATCTCTGAACATGACGTGGGCGGGCGATTTGAAATCAGCCAGACAGAGTCATATTGCGTACGTCCTGCATCTGCGCGGAGATGGCGAGGAAGTGAAGGAAATGAAGGCGGTAACGCAGCGCCTCACATCCCCCCCTCGCTGGTCGCTTCTGAATTCCTACGACCTAGTAATTAGCGTCGAGGCAACATGAAACATCAGCTGAAACATCGTTTCATTAGAGCGCAGTTGCTCCGCACGCTTAGCCTACAACATCTAGAACAGATAGGAGATTGCAGCTTCCTCAATTGCAGTCACGTTCTGAGGGAAGGGCAAAGTTTAGGTGATTCAGGAGTCATCAGTGGAGATGTCAGAGAAATATGTCTGAACACTATTCGATAGTGCACGGACAGCCGCACGGGCGGATCACCCGATAACCAGCTCTGTAGCCTGATGAAAGTGTTTTCGAACTGTCACCCGCAAGGTGGTTCGCCAGGTGCCAGCTGAGGTGAAGAGGTAGAGCAAAGGATATAAAGGAGGCGAGCTGAAGCAGCTACTGAAGTAAGCAGTAAACTTGCCACATTCATAGGTAACGAGCTGTCAAATGCAGGGTCACGGGTTCGAGGTTTGTGAGAGGCTGGAGCCCTACGACTGGAGCCGGGGATAACGAGCGGATAACGTGCTTGGGCAAAATTTTCACAAAACGAGGGTAAGACTGCCGGTGGAGCTGCTGGTGTGAGGGGTGGTGGGAGACCGGGGACCGAAGATACGACGTCATCATCAACGCTCAAAAGCTGAACTGGCAGGTCTGCAGAGCTGTCTGCAGTGATTCCCGCCTTCAACGAAAATAGCTTTTATCCGAGTCGAGCGGATGTAACCCGCATAGACAGCGCTTGGTCTTGGCTTTGCAAACTGCGACATGACAGTCGATCTTTTTATCTTTTTATCTCTTTATTACTCAGAAATTGCATGATGACCAGGGCTCACTCGCTCACTCGATGTCAAACTTCCGATTCCGTGCTTGAGAGTGTCCGTAGCTCTCTCAGCTTCCGGGCTCAGTTGAAATGATGCAGACGCCATGCTTCAGCCCATGCACGAAGACCGCAACATATATATAATTTTGGAGAAGTGGACTTCCTGTTTCGCGTGGCGATCGTTCGTGAAGCAGAAGACCGATTGCGAAGCTAAGTGTTATTAGATCGGATACACATCGTCAATATGGCGTCAGGAACAACTTCACATCGTAAGTTGTTGGTCCACGTGCGCCTTCGGGAAGTGCTCAGTCGCGCCCCGCTGCAGACCCACACCTCATCGACCACGGACTTCCCGGTGGTCCCACCACAGGTTTCGACCCTGAAAAGGCGAACCACGAGTCCGGTCACAGCGCCCCAGTCGACAGGCGCGACTCTTATGCTTCGCCCACGCTGGTACGGACGCGGTCGGGAACTACAGCCGGACGACGCAAGGTCTATCGAGACGGAAAGGGCGAGGCCGACACATCCAGCGTAATCGTGGATGATGAGAGCTCTGCCCTGGTGCAGATTGAGGAGAGGACGTTGACTTGGCAACAAACAACGGCGTTGCTCCTTATCGAATATGTGGTTCTGGCGATTCTGGGTGAGTTTCTCTTGCAAGGTTGTGTCAGCGTTACTGGAGCTGAATTTGAACATCTAGCTTTCCCCTACTCCTTCCAGATCCTTGGAATGATAGGCGGCCTCCTCACTACCGCGGCAGTCGGATTGAGTGTCTTGTATACTTCGCACGTTCTCTGGCGGTGAGTTTCAGTCCCGCTTCAAGAGCCGCCGAGACAAGCCTGATGGTGTGTGTCCTTCTTCCAGCTTCTGCCTGGCGCACCCTGAAGTCCGAGATATCGCAGATGCGGCGTACGTTGTCGCTGGCAACCGTCGTGTAGCCTGGTATGCTGCGTAAGTTATTTTTGAGCTGTCACCCAGCCGTCAGATCACCAACTATACCATCGCCACCTGGACGTCTAGCTTTATCGGTTTGGCTTTCAACAACCTCTTCATCATGTGAGCAGTCTCCTACGATATGGCGAACCAATTCGCGCCGCTAATAGATCTTGAGTCTCCAGGGCTCTACACGTCAATGCAGCTCAGACGGCCATCAACACAGTCACGCAGTATACATTCTGCACCGTTGCTTGGGGTGTAATCTTCTTGGGGATCATGTGGGCCGGGTCGCTCATTCGGGGCTTCAAGTACACCGGTGAGTATCGTCCTGCCGATCAGCCGAGAAGCGAAACTTACCGTGTCGAGAATCGTGTTCTAGGCTTTGCTGCAATTGTCTCTGCCGGAACTATGTTTATCTGCTACCTGCTTGTTGTCATTGGTGAGTAACGGATCATCAAACCTAGAGAGATTGCACTCATTCAGCGTACTTTGTTCATGTAGGTCACGGTGTACAGGGGACGCCGAACGGTTACAAGCCAGCTACTGCCACGACCCCGGCGACAAGCCTAGAGTGGACGCTCTGGGCACCTGAAGGAACCACTTTTGTACAAGGCATGAGCGCTGCTCTCAATATCGCGTGAGTTTCTTGCCAGTAACCCGGAAAATATAGACGACTCATACCATTGGAATCCGCAGCTATACCTTCATCGGTCAGGCACTGATTCCCTCCTTTGTCGGCGACATGAGGCACCCAGAAGACTTCCCGAAAGCTCTTTACATCTCGATGGCTGTTGAACTGGCCTTGTTTAGCACTTGTGGTGCCATCGTCTACTCGTATACCGGAACAGTCTTGACCACCGCACCGGCCTACGGAAGTCTGATTGCCAAGTACGGAAAGCCCGCTGCCGTTCTGGTCTTACCTACTGTGGTGCGTTTCGAACTCTGTCGCACCGTTAATCACGCCGTGCTAAATCAAACCATCTTCGTTGATTAGATTGTTGTTGGAATCCTCTACAGCATTGTAACCAGCCGCGCAATTTTCTTCCAGATCTTCTCTGAAAAGTCGATTCATCGACAGAGGCACACGGTGAAAGGGTGGTCTATCTGGGTTGCTATTGTCTCCATCGGTTGGCTTATAGCATTCGTTATCGCAGAGTCCAGTAAGCATCGGTAGCATGCTTGAACGTACGCCACGGCCCATTGACTCCTCTTTGTGAATCAGTTCCTTTCTTCAGTGACCTGCTGTCTTTGAGTAAGTCATCGCGTGGGGTCATCTTTCCGCCGCGAGACTCATCTTGCTCCCACGAATTATAGTCAGCTCCCTCTTCGATTCCTGGTTCGGCTACATCCTCTGGGGACTCTGCTACTTTCACCTTAACAGAGGGAAACCATTGTCCAACAAGAGGCATCTGGTCGAGTCGATGTTGAGTGTGGTTATGATTATTATCGGTGAGGCGACACTTCAGACACTGGGATCAAACATGGAAAGCTCATTCTGTCACCTGCCTCGCCATTTTAGGGTTTATCTTGCTAGGAGCCGGAACTTATGCATCCGTCCAGTCAATCATCAATTCCTACGGAATGGGTAACATCAAGACAGCATTCACCTGCGTGAACACTGGATTCTTGTTTACGCGTTAGAAGTTGACTTGCTGAATCTTGCTGGGATAGCTGCCATGATACATTCAGCACACGGAATGACCTGGGCTCGTAGTAGGCCTATAGACACCTAGGTTGGCATATATGGACAAACTAGAAGGCATGAGATCGAAGTAAATCTGCGATCTCCTGGATGTTGTATACTATTCTCTGAAAGCTCGCCGCGAAGGCGATCGCGCTGCCTGTTGTATGCCTTTATGCCTAATGTATCATCATACCGCCGAACATCTGGAATGAGGGAAAGTCCTGCTCAGCTACGGTGGGCCGAGGTCATCTCTAAGTAGACTTACGGATCAGTTGATAGCATACAGAGAGCGAGGAGAAAAGGAGTTACTAATAGGCACGGTGGCGGTGGCAATTCCCCCTTCATGTGCCATCATTTACAGCGGGAAGCCAGACGCGTTGAAAAGTCAAAGCGCGAGGCGTTGCAGCCAGAAACCGCCAAACCGCTCGAGCAGGGCAAATCCAGAAATCCAGTTGGAAATCCTCGTAGCGTCTTTATCAAGTGTTGTTTGAACAGTTCGTTGCTCAAGTCAGAATAGTCTTGATAACTGCCTCAACACGATGAGCTCCAGACGGACTGGCGAGACAAAAACCGACAGATTCGCTGCCCTCAAAGCCGCACGAGGGGGAGCATCCCGACTCAAGCAGTACAAGGTGTGTCTGGCATCTCAGAAGTCTCTCTGATGAAGTCCTTACCAATGCATCTCCCCTAGCCTCAAGAAGCTGAGATCTATGACGCCGTATCTGAAGATCAGTACAAGCAGATTGTGGGAGACCGTTTAGCCAAGGATGATTTCATCGAGGACGACGATGGAGGAGGGTACCAGGACAACGGTATGGATGACTGGGATGAGGAGAGATACAGCGATAGCGAAGAGGAGAAGACTAAACGTAAAGGTAAACTTATCGTATAGTAGATCGCTCGCTGTTTTCTAATATGGTTCGCTTCAGGTGGTCGGGTGGCCAAAACCCCCAAGACAGCCGCCAAACCGGCAAAGACCAACGGCAAAGCAAAGCCCCCCGTGGCGCAACCAATAAAGATGGCAGCCTATAGACCCCAGGTCTCTGAAGCCAAAGAACAGGACTTTCTCGCCAACCTGCTATCTGGCATCGACACCACTGCGTCAAAGATTTCGTCTTCTCCGCCATCATTGACTTCCTCAACCCGTCGAAAGCGAAAGTCTTCCCCCGACTACGCCTACGCCTCTGGATCGGGATTGGGCAGCGAAGATATGATGGCCATGGCGAGCTCGGACGCTGATGGGTTTGGGTTCGAGGTCGAGGAGAAACGGATGAGTTTCCCTCCTGAAACTCGTCCACCGGACTCGGCAAAGAAGCAGCGGCTGAGCAGATTCCCACACGAAGAGAAAGTCGACGATACGCCGCGCGGTGTCGCTTTTGCGGATGACCTGATGCCCGACCATATCGACGACAGTATGGAGGTGGACGACGAACTATTTATCAAGGTCAAGCCAGAGCAAATGGACGAGGAGGACGATTTCCGTTCAACGACGGCAGACGCCGCCGCTACTCGCCCCAACCAGTCGTCCGCAAAAGACCGCTTACTTGCTGTGATGCGAAAAGGAGGGAAGAAGGAAGCGATTGGATCCGGGACGCCTACGCCAGCTGCCAAGTCCAGACGTAACCTGGTCAACTCGACGTCGGTTTCGGTAGCCAAGCAGGCGCAGATGGAAGCCCAAGCACGAGCGCAAAGAGACGCAGAGGAACTCACCAAATCGACGAAGGAGGAAGATACGGCAACCCCTGCCAATGGAACAGTGAAAAAGGAGAATCCTGGTGCGGCGGCTCGGCGAAAGAACCTGATGGCTTTGATGAACACGCTCAACAGCGGAGAAGCAGAGGCAGAGCCAATGGGCACCCCTTTCACGGAAACTCAAGCAGCGTCAAAGCAATATATTCCTCGAATACGAGTCGACGCCTTTGAGCCCCTGCTGGACGAGAACGGAGAGGAGATCGAAGTCGAGGAGGATATCGCGGCAGCAGTCAAAGCCCGGAGGCGAGGCAAGAAGGTACAAGAAGAGGAGGAGAGCAACCAACCCGAGCGTACCCTCCGGATGTACTGGCTGGATTATCTGGAGAGCAATGGTGTTGTTCATCTCATTGGAAAGGTGCTCGACAAGATCACGGGGAAGTATATCAGTTGTTGCGTAAGCATACATGGCATTGAGAGGAATCTCTTTGTGTTGCCAAGATCGCGTCGGCAAGGTACGTCCTGTATTTGGCCTCATTCCGCAAACCACGCTCATCGCTCTTGCTGCTTTACAGATGAAGACGGCTATTCCGATGACGAGATCTCCATGTCCGACGTACATAGTGAGCTCGATTCTATCAGACGTCAGCACGACATCAAAGGCGTCTTTGGTGTCAAAAAGGTCCTGCGAAAATATGCCTTCGAGCTTCCTGAAATTCCTCGAGGCGAAAGTGAATGGTTCAAGGTTATCTACGGCTTTGACCGTGAGTTCTAACAGCCCTTACTGCAAGGGATAACGCGACTGACTTCCGGACAATACAGAACCGGCTCTCTCTGCCAACATGGAAGGAGCCACCTTCAGCAAGATTTTTGGCACAAACACCAGCGCGTTCGAATTATTGGTGCTCAAGAGAAAGATTATGGGTCCGTGTTGGCTGGAGGTCAAGGGCTGTATCCGAAAGACTGTTGATCCGGTACGTGTACTCGTTGCGAATGCGTGATTGGTTCATCTCCAGCTGACTCCTCGTGCCTTCCAGGCCTCGTGGTGCCGAATGGAAGTCAAAGTTGAAGATCCGAAGAACGTCAACCCGTTCCCTGAAACCGATCAGTCAGCGCCAAAAGACATTCCTCCATTGACGGTCATGAGTCTTGCAGTCCGGACCATCGTCAACCATGAGGCAAATAACCAGGAGATTCTGGCCGTCACGACATCAGTATGGGAAACATATAACATCGATGATCCCACTCCCCCGGAGAAGATCTTCCATACACCCTACACCATCGTACGGCCCCTCGGCGCCAAGTTCCCGCCGAATTTCGAACAGCGTTGTCGGAACGAGCGCCAGATGACTACCGCTCGAGGCGAAAGAGAAATGCTCAACTATGTCTTGAACATCTTCACCAAGACCGATCCAGATGTCATTGTCGGGCATGAATTTTTCGGTACAACGTTCGAGATTCTGTTACAAAGGATGAAGGAACTCAAGGTGGACCACTGGTCAAGGATCGGACGATTCAGAAGAAAGAACCTCACAATCGCAAAACACTGGATCTCCAACACCAAATTAGCAGCGGGTCGCTTGATTGCCGATCTCTCGGGAGACGGCGCCAAGGTGTGTCTTTCATGTCGAAGCTTGCAAAGACGCCGACATGCTAATTTACGTTCTGTAGGGTATGATCGATTCCGTGACCTGGTCTTTGACGGAAATGTGCCAAAACCAGCTGGGCTTCACGAGAGAAGAGATCGATCCAGACGACACAGCTGGGTATTTTGACAGTTTCGCTGTAACGCCGGATCGCCTGCTGCATTTCATCCGACATCTGCAGATGGACGCTTATGCCCAGATGGCTATTGCCTCGAAGGTTCAGTATCTGCCACTGACGAAACAGTTGACGAATCTCGCAGGAAATTCTTGGTAAGCAGTTGATGATTGCTTGGGAACTATACGCTGATGGAACGCCACGCTCAGGAATCGAACATTGACTGGTGCCCGAGCGGAGCGGAACGAATACATTCTACTTCACGAGTTCCATCGTCTTAAGTACATCTGTCCTGACAAGGGAGAAGGCAAACCTACATCGCGTTCTGCCAAAAAGGTTGCGAAGGATGAAGATGGCACCGTCATACCGGAGCAGAAGAGGGCGAAATACCAGGGTGGTTTGGTCTTTGAACCCAAGAGGGGCTTATGGGATACGTATATTCTGGTCATGGATTTCAACTCGCTATACCCGAGTATCATTCAAGAATTCAACATCGACTTCACGACTATTGCGAGGCATGACGATGAAACAGTAAGTTGAACGTTGACGTCTCCCGATTCTGGAAGACTCATCATTTTGTCACTAGGCGGTTGAAGACGAAATTCCCGAAGTTCCTGGATCTGATGTCCCACAAGGTGTTCTACCTCGACTGATTGCCACTTTGGTCAACCGAAGAAAACAAGTCAAGAGCCTCATGAAAGATAAATCAGCCGGACAAGTGAAAATGCTGCAGGTAAGGCGCCCTTTGAAGCCGTACTACCCGCCTACTTTGCTTACTCTTCGATTTGCTCGTCTTCAGTGGGATATCAAGCAAAAGGCCCTTAAGTTGACGGCCAACTCCATGTACGGTTGTCTCGGTTTTGCCGGCTCACGTTTCTACGCCCGCCCGCTGGCTGCTTTGACCACCTTCAAGGGTCGAGAAATTCTGACCCAAACGAAAGAGCTCGCTGAAGGTCTCACCCTCGACGTAAGCTCGCCCAAGATACTGTAGGAGCTCAGGATGTCCTAATGCTTCTTTACAGGTCGTGTACGGTGATACCGATTCAGTCTTCGTCAACTCGAACGTTACCGATTATCAAGAAGCAATCAAAATTGCCAACGACTTCAAGCGACATGTCAATGAAAGATACAGATTGCTTGAGATCGATCTTGACAATGTGTTCTCACGGGTGTTGTTACTACAGAAGAAGAAGTATGCGGCTGTCAAGATCTCGGAGGACGGAACATCCAAAACCGAAATTAAAGGTCTAGATATGGTTCGTCGAGAGTACTGTAAATTGTCGAAAAACGTCTCCAGGTAAGTTTACAGATTGAGAACCCCCTTGAACGACAGGCTGATTGAGAACCAAACCTTCTAGTCGAGTCCTGGAGCATATCCTCTCAGGAAGGCCCACAGAAGAGGTTGTGAACGAAATTCATGAATACCTGACGACGATGGGAAATGATCTAAGGGAGGGACGTGTAGAATTGGATGACTTGATTGTCCATAAGGTAACTGGTTCCAAATTCTGACTTATCAATGTTGCTGACCTTGTGACTGTTTCAGCGACTTGGAAAGAATCCGGAAGATTACCCCGACAAAGGCACCCAGCCTCACGTACAAGTAGCGCTTCGTCTGAAGCAAAAGGGTACAATGGTCAAGGCCGGAGACGTCGTCCCTTACCTCTTCTGTCTTGGGGCGGATGGCAAGACGGCACGATCGGCTCAAGCCGATCGAGCATATCACCCTGACGAGTTCCGGAAGCCAGATTCAGAGCTGAAGCTAGGTAAGTAGGACGAAACAACGCTTTGCGAGCACTTCTGATGTCACTGCCGAAACAGACTTCGATTTCTACCTGTCCCAGCAGGTGCTGCCACCAATCGAGCGTCTTTGCAATGACATTGAAGGAACGGATCGGTCGAGGTTAGCCGAGTGTCTAGGTGAGTGTTTCTGCGTATTCTGCGGGAGACCTCAACTGAATCATTGGGTTGCAGGTCTCGACCCAACTCGATTCCAGAACAACAGCAATAGCTCATTCCAGGAGAAGGAGATCTTCACATTCTCATCCCAGATCTCGGACAAGGAGCGTTTCCGGGAGACCGATCCTCTCACTCTACGATGCAGAGCATGCAAGTCGGTCTTTGTATTCAACCCTCTAGTGGAAGATATGGAGAGCGTAAGTCAATTCCCATAAGCCTTGCGTCGGCGATACTGAGTCCGCCATAACACGTAGACCGGCACGATCCAGAACGACGGGATCAACTGCACTTGTGGTCAGGTGCAAAACACTGCTTCAATCTATGTCCAAGTCGAGCTGCAACTCCGTGCCCATATCGCTAAATACTACGAGACCGTCCTCGGGTGCAGCGATTGCGGAGAGAAGAGCCGAAGCATGAGCGTCTACGGGAAACGATGTGTCTCCCGTCCAAACTGTCGCGGGGAAATGCGCGTCCAGGTAAAAACGGTTTCGCAGAGGGTTTTCGGTCAACTAAGCTGACCCTCCTTCGTGCGTAGTACACCGACTCTCAGCTTTACAATCAGCTTCTATACTACGCATATCTGTTTGACGTCGAGAAGGCGATTGCAGCGACTCGAGGGACCGCTAGAGCCGGTAAGGTTTCCTGCCTTCGTCGGTGCTTGCGTTGGCTGATTGTCGGTTTCATCTTCGCAGACGAAGCCAAAGCTTTAGCGATACATAACAAGGGCGCGTTTGACCAGATTCATGGGATGGTCAATGGATACCTAGACCGCTGCGCCAGGCGTTACATCGACATGAAGTCGCTGTTTGGTTTCATGGAGAAGCTCAAGGTCTGATATAGAACGACGTAAGTACGTTGATGATTAAAGGTTGTATTTCCTTAGATTGTACGGTGTGTGTCTTGTAGCGTGTTGTGAGCCTTTTGCCGAGGCAATCTTTGCCTCGGTATTATGTATATCATCTTGGACGATCTCCCGTTAATTGCCTTGTATAAGGAATCATCTGAGTAGACCCTGTATACGCAATGCCTTGTCTTCGACACTCCACTCAACGGCGTCGTCGCCGTTCAGTACGCTTTCTACGTCAATATCTCTCGGCAGTGGCGTGGACAGCGAGTACATTTTGGAGGAGAAGTCGAGATGGTCTAAAGCCAAGGACAGGTCGATGCACGCCATGTCTTGCTCCATAGAGATTATCTAGAATGACCGGCAGTCTCAGTCTTGCGTTCTCGTTGAGCGGTGTCTACGAACTCACCTCTTCCGGAAGCAATATCGTCATGATAAAGGCGTTGCGTTTGGCATCTGTTTCCCCCTTGACGATCTCAAACCCGTGTTTTGGCGTTTGAATCAAAGCAGGCTGTTGCGACGCGGTAGTTTCCGGCGGTCCCGTATCTGTCTTTCCAATCGACGACTTTTCCTGCTTCCGGCTCTCAGACTTGGATCCGTCTTCCTTGCCTACTGCCGTCTCGGAAGGAGTATCCTCGTCCAACAGCTGAATCCTCTCCAATCCCTTCTCCTTTGCCTTGCCTGCCGTGATCCGCTCAAAGGTGTCCTCATCCATTGGTATCACCGCGTTGCGTGGTTCGAGTGGTCCTTTGCACTTGATGTTGGGTTCGGTGTAATCTTTGAAAGTGGTCAGGAGTGAGCGCTGTGCGTGGGTTAGCGGTGTGAAGACCTCCACTCACTTCTGCTTAATTCCACGCCTATCCGCTCCTCGACTTTCTCTAGGATGACCTGTATCAACCATTGCTTGTAGGACTTGTCCCTTTTGCATTGCTGTATTGGTGATGGCGCGAGAGTTGCATCGATAACGAGTGAAGATTTCCCAGCTGAGGCAAATTCACAATCAGCGAATTATTCGCAGTGCACGCGCACCAATGAGCATACCCTTATCTGCTGTTGCTCTAACATCACTGACTACACAGTTCACAATACCTCGCAGCTTCTCCGCATCCTGCTGTTCGGGTACTTCTGGAGCATATGTGGCGTTGATGAAAACCTTTGTTAGAGGAGGACTTCCAGTGAGGTGATGCGGTGTTTGCAGTTGGGTCTTGATCACGAAGGATGCCTGAAAAAAAGATGGAGATAATGGGGTTGATGCCATACTTCAGGGGAACGTCCCTTCTAACCTTGGGTTCGATCTCGATCTGCTGTAATCTGCAGGGACGGTGGGCCTCAGTGAGATCCAAAGGCAAGCTTTATACCGCATGAAGCTCACCTGGCTCCTCTCCTCGGGACTGCGGCAGGTCCAGGATCAGTCGGTTTCAGCTTGAGGTGTGGCAGGGAATCTCCTTTCGGAAGGGCGCTAGACTCGCTCGAAGACGGAACATCGAGGAAGGGCATTTCGAAAACGGTTAACAGGGCTTTGAGGCTGGCTGTATGCCTTGATAGAGGATGAATGGCACATCCCACAGTACTCGAACGTATAGGTTTGCCGATACAAGTTTACCAGCATGCATGGATTGGTCGAAGCAGCGATCACGTGATAAAACACGTAAGAAGCAAGCCAGCAGATCGTTACCAATGTCTCACTGGATATCGCACTCCAATCGCACTCCAAGATCTCCCAGTCTGCCAGTGGTTCGACTTGGGTGGCGTAAGTCTACTGTACATATACCCAGAACATACCCTTCGCGACACTCGAACGTGGACCATCTATCAAGACCGCGAAGACTACAAGTCATACATCGCCCAGATAGACCCGCGACTTTAATCGCTATTTGGGCAGAAGCCAAGCGTAGAGGAATGTTAACAGTTTACGTAGTCCGCCACGGACAAACCGATCAGTAAGCATTATCGTCTTGATAGGTTATATTGTCAATTGACCTGATCCCGGGACTTTGCAGTAATCTTTATGGTGTTATTCAAGTAAGTACAGGCTATTCGCTTTCCAATTGAGTGTCCCGCCTCATCGTATGTGGTGCAGGGCCATTTAAACACGCCTCTCAACGATACGGGTCGAGAACAGACCCGACTGGTTGCAAAGACGCTGTTGGAAGGGGAAGGAGTACGTTTCGATGTCGCGTTCAGCTCGGATAGCGATCGTGCGAGCGATGTAAGTCTTTCGATTCCCGCTGCGTCCCCTGTATCGGAGTGCTCTAGAGGTATCGGTAGCTGATCTCGTTCTGATAGACAGCTCTGTCGATCCTGGAAAGACAGGGGAGTGATGTTGTGATGCAGCAGCAGGAAGAATTGCGTGAAAGGGTAAGCGATTTGCCATCCAGTTGTCGAGCTCTGCCTTTTGGATGGCTGACTCTCTCTTATGTCCTGACTCGGCTTCTATCTCCGCCCACAGGACATGGGCGAGCTATCCGGCACAAGCGGTCCTGTACCTCGACCACTTCCCCCAAGCGTGGAATCATCGCCACAGTAGGGCAACTCTCTTAACAACGTCAGAAAATAGATCATCGCTGATGCTGCTCCAGTTTAGTTTCGTGAAACGGTGCATGGCATGGTGGAATGAGACGATACTATCGCTCGCCACAGACCCTGTGGATCGCACGGTACTGGTCGCAAGTCACGGGGCGTACATCTTAGTGAGTCGGGACCCTGGTGTTCCGCTCGATGGAGGCTTTCAGAATGTTTACCTCTGCACATCACAGACGCTCTTTCGTCAACTGATCGCTGATCCCGCTCAGGGAGGCTTGGGATACTCACTATCAGGCCAAGCGCTCCAAGAGCAGCCTTTCCGGCATTGCGCAAATACCTCGGTCTCGGTCGTTAAAATTGACATGGAGGGAAATGGCGTGGTCGAGCGGTTCAATGATCATGCGCATCTTGGGGACGGCATGAGCTTAGTCCGTGGGAAGGATGTGGCGGCCTGATCTGCCTTGTGCAGAGTAGGTAGTTGATTCGATAGATGCTAGTCGGGCTTATCTGGTCTTTTTGTGTAGCAAACTCGCGGAGACATTGCGACCAAGGCATTGTCGGTGGCGATATCGGGGGTGGCAAGAAAAGTGGGAGTGATTGAGTGACCCGCATGGGCCCATCTTCTATTACAAGTCTGTCGTCGAGGCAATATCTGTAGGAGGTTGCGTTCGCCTTGACTGGTAGTCAGTCCGCACGACAAGTTGACATTTCAGACTTTGACTTCATGGCTGCCAAATCGTCATCCCCGAATAGGAGTCTTCGTCGATTAGTTACAATAGGCTGTTCAAGATGGTCGAAGAGTAGATGGGGCATTTTCCCGTCATTGACGGTAGGTGCCATGTGCCCGACATGGCCGGCAACTTTCGCTCCGTCTCAGCTGTTTCGTCCCATCCGCAGCAACCTCAACAACCACAATGCACCGTTCACGTGATGACGTAATTTCTTAATAGCGGCTGGGACCATCGTGTGGTGAAAAAGCGTAAACCAAGCCAGAAGTCGTTCCGCGAGGACGGGCTGATTGTTCATTCCGCAGCAACGCCTTTCCGACAGGCGAGAAATTGCCTCGCGCTTGACCAGTCTGCGCGAGGTCTCGTGACTTTTGGAAAGCTCTTTCGACAGGCTGTGCGCCGTCTGGATGTGCGAGGCGTACGTGGGCAGAGCTATGTGCAGGCGACTGGCAAGTTCATCATGACATAGTGCCTATCGGAGAGCCACTCAACCCCGCCCTGCCGGTCGCGCTCCCCAGCATGATGGCGAAGAGCGCGTGGGTTTGGTAAATTGGATGAAGAACAACGACGGAACTCACGCAGTGCACTACAGCGAGCGTCGCGGCGGGTGATCAGACACCGGCATGCAGGTGTATATGTATTCCGAGGATCGGAGCCGCGTGCACTAGCACAAATAGCGCGCCCCACACCAAACCGAGGCTTTTTCCATGCGGAGAACCGCCGGTCAGAATGAAGAGACCCCAGGAGGAGATTGCTGCTTGGGGAAGCAAGCGGATACGGAGAAGCAAAATGTCCATTGTCGTTGTGTCTTCCTGTTTTGATTGGTTCGCGTTCTCTGATTCCGGCTCTGCGGGTCGATATATAACTCCAGTCGTCTCGCTCCTCACTCCGTCCGCTAGCTTTCCGCCGTTTCCCATCAATCCTTGCGTTTCTACGGACCGTCTCTTGCCCTGCACCGTTTCAACCCTTGCCCAACAAACTTAAAACCCAAAATGAAGGTCACCGTCGTTCTCGCTGCTTTGGCTGCCTCTTTCGCTGGCATGACCAGTGCCCAGGATCTCTCTCAAATCCCCGCCTGTGTCATCACTTGTGTCACTCAGGCCGCTGGTTCTGCTGGATGCACTGGCATCACTGGTGAGAATATAGTCTTTCTGATCCGAGAGTGGAAAGTCTAACATTGCTCGTTGACCGGTAGACACCGCCTGTATCTGCACCAACGCTGCTTTCCAGAGTAAGTACTGCATCTGCAAAGTGGTATCGCAACACATTACTGACGTTGCATTGCTTTTTCATAGCTGGTACGTTGTCTTGCGCAAGGCACTGCTGCATTCCCCCTGTCCCGTCACTGATTTACTGATCCGTTTGCACTCGCCCATCGCTGTCTTTCTCAGCTGCTGTGAGTTTTCCCCTCGTCCCTTGAGATATCTTGATTGCTAAACCTCGCCGTTTTCGTCCAACTAGCAAAGCTGCCTCGCTTCCAGCTGTCAACCCGCTGAACAGCAGGCCGCCTTGACTCTTCAGAACGCCTTGTGTGCCGGCAGTGAGTCGTCGTTTCGCGTATCCATGCAGAGAGCAATTCGCTGATCGATCCATGATCACTTGCTCCTATAGCTTCGGCGACCGGTCCCGTCTCTTCCGCGATTGACGCGACCATCGCTTCCGCCGCCGCCACTCAATCCACCGACATTGCGTCCCTCACCAGCGCTCTCGTAAGTCGATTACTACTCGCGATAAGACTCTTTTCCTCTGGAATCTGATCACTGCCCGTGTTCGCATGATACAGTCCACCGCCGCTCCTTCATCCGTCTCCGCGGCTGTTTCCTCGGCTATTCAGAGCGCCAGCATCCCTAGCAGCTCCTCCGCCGCCGCCTCGTAAGTGATCCTCTCTTTCCCCAATTACTGTTTCGTGCAGGATAGTTGACTCACCTCTTTCAACCTTTCTGATAGTGGTGCCTCATCGGCCGCCTCGTCCGCCTCGTCCGCGGCTGCCAACCCAGTCTCCTCTGTCGCCAGCCGAGCCTCGAGCGCCGTTTCTGCTGCTACCTCAGCTGCTGGTGCCGCTACCTCAGGGGCTGCAAGCAGCGCGTCCTCGTTGAGCGCCTTTGACGGTTCCAACTTGAAGGTTGCTGGTTTGGTTGGTTTGGCCGTCATGGGCGGTATGATGGCCATGGCTTAAGCTCGGTTTAAGAGGGAAAAGGTGGTTTTCGTAAAGGGGTTTCAGTGTCTGAAGGACCTCTCTCCGAAAGCGACTTCTGCTTGTTGGTGAAGGATGATGGACTCCCGGTATCTAGTTGTCTTTCAATTCCCTCATCATTAATCACCTACTCGTTGTGGAAAAACAGTATGAATTGTCGAAAAACAGTATGAATCATGTCTAAAGTACCCGTGCTGCGTCGCCATCACGGAGACATTGCTCGTACTATTAGCTCCTTGCCAATCTTACCTTTCGCCTTCCCTTAGCTGGCGCCTGCGTTTCAGCCTCCAGGTTGCCATGGCAACGAGCTTCATCACTTCACCTATCGAGCCTTTCAAGAGCAACTTGTGAAGAACCACTATCCGTCTGTCATCTAGATTCTAGAAGGGGAAGGCGTAGAGATCTGCCTGTTTGGAATCGGTGTATTCACCGATCCGCAGTCAGCCTAGCTATCTAGAATAGTCAAGAGGGTGTTTGTCCATCTGCAGGCAGGTAAAATTCAATCACTGCATTCATGAGCATGGATGTCTAGATCAGCGAATGAGCCTGGCAATCGACCTACTTTGATCCGTAGTTTGTATCCTGTTTCCCCAGCTTCAGTCGCTTGCAGATGCGTGCTTCGAGCAGTGTCTTCCCAGTAGCAAACTAACAAAGGTAACACATATCACGTCAATGACTTATCGACTGCATATGGAGACGCAAATCAGAGGAGCAAGGAACGCCTTTGCGAGTCAAATACTGTCAAACGGTATCTGTGTTGTGTGGAGCTTGGAACGCTTGTCGATAGTTGAACGGTTCGAAAGTAGTTGTGACCATAACCCATCGCATAAGGGGTAGGCCTCTTTGGGTGTACTCCAACAGCCTTCAACAGCTAACAATTTCATGCAGATTTTGGTAGCTTTGCCTCGTTTTCTCGCACTTGCTGGGACGAGCGCGCGGCTTGAAGGACAAAAGCTAATACTCGCTGTTCAGTCTCTACAATACCACTTGGTTGATGTGAGGCAGCGACAGGCGTACCATTCAGCTCCCCGGACCAAGAGGAGAGCATGAATACAGAATGAGCACAGTTCACATATTTAGAACGTCGGGAGCGACCGAGTACATAGTACTGCCTGGTCAGCGGTTCACAAAGAGTAACAACACAGCCGAAAGCGTGGCAAGCGTTTCATCTGTCCTAATCCTATCCCTTCACCCCCGAAACCTCTGCCCTGACTAATTTTGCGCATCCCTTCACCTGGTAGTAAGGACCCGTTCACCCCGTCTTTCCCACAGCCATGTCAATCTCCGTCTGTTCGACTGAATTTGGTTTCGTCAGGCTCTGAGCAAGATGTCAATTTCACCGCCTGGCCTTTTGCTCTGCCTCTACGCCACTCACCGTACCGTCACCAGCATACCACCATTCAAACTTTACGTCGTTCCTGCATCGCCTCTATTTCGTCAGGTGGATCTGAACAACCAGCGCCTAGACTTCATCCCTGTTGCGTGTAACGATTCATGTGCTCCAATGCCCTGCTTTCAGTGACCTCGGCCCGAACAGCAACACGTAGTTGTCTTCTTGGGCCTCTGTTTCAATAGCCGGCTCTTCAGATCTCCCCCTAGAGCGACACATGCGACTTGTTAAGACGGCTAGTCAGCTCTCAAGTAACTTCTGCCATCCAAGCGTCCATATGAGGCGGTTCGCCTGCCAAATCGTCCGAAAATTTCATGTTATTAGCACTCAACGTCCAAACGTTCCTGCACAACTACAGCATACTAACAACAACCACGCCCACCTTCCACAATATGCTCTCCCTATAACAGTTACATGCCTGACCGCCAGGGTATATCGCAGAACACATCGCCATCACTAGAGGCAATGGCTGCCTGGAATCACGCCGAGATGGGACCGTATTCCTGCAAGGCTCTTCGAACAGCGGCTCGGGTACTCCAGTATGGAATATCGTTGCCGGTAATGGCGGTGGCGATGAGGGTAACGGTGGAACACCTCCCTCCTTGGGTCAAGGCAAGCCTATCCAGTGGAACCTGAACGGCCAAGAGAAATGACATCGTGCCATCTTCCACCTTCTTTGCCATGCAGCAGTTCATCTACAACGTGGGGAGAACCAGAATTCTGGTTGCTCCCAACAACTTCACGCAGACCAATTACTGTGTGGACTTTGGCTTAAACCTAGGGGACACCGGTGTTGACTTGAAAATCTTGGAAAGCTACAACGTGTACCCGCTCAGCAGCTCTGGATCACCGGCGATGATCACACTGCGGTCGAAGGAGATGACCAATGTGCTGACATCAAGGCGGAAAGCTAGGCAGAAACCAAGCCCTACGGCAGTCTCAAGGATGTTCTAAGCTGGCAGTGCCCTGGCGGTAACCCTAATCAAGTGAGCAGCTCGGCTCCCGCATAGCTAGACGTTCACTCCACCTCGGAGCTAACGACCATGTTCGATTGTAGATCTTTGGCTTCTGATTGATCGATGAGAAATGATGCTGAACGGTACTAGAATTCATCAAAGAATGGATAATCTTCGCCTGAATAGACGATAGTCGCTCTGTAAGACAGTACTGGATTTTCATAATGCTATATGACCTTCCGATACCTAGCAAGAAGACCTTGGTCATCGTTACCGTACTACGTAAAAATGTAGAGATTCGATGTTCGTTTAATCCGGCGCACTCGTAAGACCGGATCTCGGTAACGCCTTACATTCCTTCAAGGCAGGATTTCCTCCGGAGGAATATTACATCCTCCCACCAGCTTGGAACAAGCGCCCCCTCCTCGGTATTTCCTTTAAACGTCGGGCGTTCTATCACACCGCGCCGTACCAACAGGCATATAATATTGCAAGGCATTGACTCGCAGTACATGTATACCGACTGCTTTACACGCGCAACTGCATACAGCTTGTGCGAAAGATTAAGCTACGAAAAGATAAAGCATCTATGTACACCCATTCAACAACAGATTGAGACATGACAAGCATTTCCAGCTGATTCCTGCTAAGGCTGATATATGTTCTGGGGTGGCTGATCAGATCCTGGTCCACGTTCGCCTTCCATTTGAGCTGTTCCTTCAAGAAGGCCCTTCTTCTTCGGCTTGAGCACACTCCCTGCTCGTTCTCTGAGCGACTTCCCACCGAATCCACCAAGTCCCAGTGAAACGCTTGACGAGCGGAATCGTGATTTCGCGGGACTCTTTTCGTTCATCGGAGCGAGGTAGGAGTCTCTGTTACGCGAAGTAAGCTGCGACAGCCTTGACTGCATTCGATGTATAGCCACTCCTCCTTCCTCGATATCGAAACCAAAGCCTCGACTTTGCTGACGCGTGAGACCGGTGGCCACTAGAGAGGGGTAAGCGATCAGTATTATGCCTGCACATAGCTGCATCGAGATCTACCTACTGTCGACCGCGGATCCTCGTTTCGATGGTGGTTGCAAACGTCCTAAGGGATCTCGCCGATTGTCTTGGAATGATGGTCTTGTTCTGAGTTCAATGGCTTGGTCGCCATTGCTCGCCCCGAAGCTGGTATGCATGTCATCCGCACTGTAGCGTTCACCCATAGCTGGTTGACCTGAAGGCGGTGCTTGCGATTGCTGAAGATCTTTCGCCCGACCTCCCAACATCGGATCATTGGCCACATCGATTTCAGGACGAAAGCGCCTGTTTGAGTGAAGTCAGCTATGTTGCGCGCCTGTACCCTGACGCACAGGACACATACCTGATCCATGCCATTATCTCAATATCAGAGGGGAAGTATGAATGCTTCAGCGTTCGCCAAAGGTACCGCGGCAAGAGGGCCAAAACGAGGACGAATGGAAATCCGAACCAGAACAACGCTGATCGGAATACGAGGTACTCGTTGCCGTAAGATCCCGTGATGAAGGTGGTCGGGGGAATGAGCGAGTAGATTGCAGTGTATACCCAGACTAGGATTGGGCCAACCGCGAGGCCGACGTAAACCCAAATAGTCCATGTTTCGGTGTTGAGACCTGTGAACGCGGTGGCGACGTGTACCGCACCAAAGATGAGCGCAGTCGACATTTCGTACATTGCGACATTGTAACCATCGGTACGTGCGCTCGTTGTGAAGTACGCGTAGTTGATAAAGAAGAAGATTATGGCAGATTGCATCGCGCCCTCAAAGATGTAGAAACTGAAGCGCTTCATTCCGAACAACCTTCCTTCCCGGCCAACCTTGTATAATTCAGGCAAAGCCAACAACGTCTCCGCGTCGATATCGCGATCGAAAAGACCCATGGCGATGACCGGCAGCAAAGTCCAGAAGACGTTCCAGAAGAGCAGGTAGGTATATTCGAAGACGTAGGTCGTACTCCAGCCACAATAAATCTGGAACCAGAAAAGTACGCCGACACCGATGACGTTCTTGTAGAAGAAATTGAGAATCATGTTTGAGTTTCGAAGGTACGACCAATGGCCATGAACGAAGAGCAGACGAGTTAGGAATCGGAACTGGGCGATAGCGTAGTCGGAAGAGTTGACAGCTTGTAGACCCTCTTCACCCGATATACCGACTCCAACATCGGCAGCTTGAATCATACTAACATCGTTGGCTCCGTCGCCAATAGCCAGACACATGACGCCGAGGTTGTCCTTGATAAGGCGAACGATTTGTGCTTTCTGCAGCGGCGAAACACGGCAACAGATAACGGTAGCACATTGAGTAGAGAGATGTAGAAGTAGTTCTTCGGTTGCCTCTTCCGTGAATGCCTTTGGGACAGGGCTTTTCAGTCTCCAACCCAATGGCCTTCAAGCTCAAACCAGCTTACCTGTCGCAAGGCGGCGCCTTCGATCACCAATGAGAAACCGCCGCTGCGCATCCCGTTATCTTTCCCGACGAGAGAGGTCACTCCAGTGTTCATCCTTCTCAGCTGCTCCATTTCGGCTGGTTGACTTGGAATCGGTTCGACTTCATGCGAGTTCTTAGCCTCCTGCTCGTTCATAACTACTTCGTTGAAAAAGCCTTCCAGAGCGTTCTTGAGCTGCTCATATACCGATTTTGCGCCTTCCCGAATGATAATCAAGTTGGTGTCCCGAGTCAACAGGTTGGCGGTGTAGCCAATGGCGACAGCCGTTTCGAGCTTATCGCCAGTAGCTACCCAGACCTTGATACCAGCACGCTTCAGATCTGCGATTGCTTCCGGCACACCATCTTGCAATCTGTCCTCGATGGCGGTCGACCCGAGCAAGTTGAGATCTTGTTCGATGGCTTCAGAAACCTCTTCTACCTTTTCCTCGCGACCTTCGAGAGCAACACTTGCGTCTTGGTATGCTTTTGCCCAGCGTTCGTACTCGTCCTCTTCGACGATCTTGTATGCAAGACAAAGCGTTCGGAGACCTTCGCTGGCGAAATACTGCAAATCAGAATCGGTCTTTTGTTTTATTTCCTCGTTTCCTGAACGCAGCCTGTCGAAAATGATGTTATCGGCACCCTTGCAAAGCAAGAATATTTTGCCTTCCTCATCAATCTTGCGCAAGATGACAGACATACGCTTTCGAGTCGAATTGAATTCGAGCACATTGAGAAGTTCGTACTCTTCGGGAGTTTGCGAGAACGGAGTTCGAAGTCGCATGACGTTTCGGTCGAGCCCAAGGAAGATGAAGCCAACATCGGCAGCGGCTTGCACAAGCGCAGCTTCATCCGGAGATTGCGCCTTGTACTCGATCACCCCACGGGAAACCTGGTGAGCCAATGCGGTGTGGCATAGTCCCAGCACAGCGAAGAAGCCATGCAGACGTCGGGACTGTTCGGACTCGGTTTCGTGCAAGTCGGCCAACAAATTTTCATCGTGAAATGGTGCGAGGACCTCGGGAGGGAGCTGCACCTTTGGTTTGCTCGACTCTTCGCCGTGATTGTCGCTGGGCCGTTTTGATAAAGGTGTATCAGACGAAGTAGAGGAAGGGACCTCGCTCTTCTCCATACTAAGTCTCGAATCGTTGGCAATTGTGTTTTCTGGCATTTCGCCGTCGCCGGTGTATACCTGCAAGAAGACTATACATCAGTCGCGCCTGTGAATCACCCTTCGATAGTATCTTACCTTCCCGCCGATAGAACATTGCCTGAACACCATTGAGTTTTGTGTCAGAGTTCCAGTCTTGTCAGAAAAGATATACTTGATCTGGCCCAGATCATCTGATAAATTCCAACTCCTCGCTGTAGTCCTGGTGACTTTCCCATTCTTCGTATACTTGATTGAATGGTCCCAGTAGATCCACAGAGACTGCGCAAGTCGAACAAACTCGATCGAGATGTAAAGCGAGATGGGAACGATGTTTTGGAACGTAATGAACGAGTTGGCGAACGTTCTCAAAGCGTTGATACTCGGATTGTTGCCAGAGGTATCGGCAAACAACTCCCAGTACGCGCCTTGGTCCTTCCAGCGAATTTCGTTAAAATGATCGACAATGGCACACACGACGGAGACCAAGGCAAGCAAAACCAAGTTGGCCAAGACCTGAGGGTTCATCTGTCGTTCGACTTTGCTTCGTTTGGATGGCGTTGCACCAGAGTTGAGGATGATCTTGGTGTCTGCTCCGGTGAAGAGGACAACACCGATGACCCAGGCCGTGTTTCGCAAGACGCAACCTCGCAGGATGACAGTCTCCAGGTTAACCGGGTGAACCAGCGGCTGTCCATCAGGTCCTAGATGTTCTTCACCCTGCAGAACAACGGCTCCGTTGAGCCTGTACATGTTTACGTCTGCTGGTTCGGCATCGATCCGGAATCGTGCATGCTCGTAGGATTTGGCACCGCGGAATTGAGCGAGTTCGTTGACGGCACGTCGAGACTTCAAGTTGGTTTCTCCGTCCAAGTTCTTGGTTTCGACGTAACACACATCTTCCTCTTCCGAAGTAGCGCAAATGACGATATCTGAAAGCAAGGAAAGATTGTCAGCCCGGCAGTCCGACTCGGCGCATCATCCTTGGCATACGCACCGGCAGGAAGAGGCTGGTCTTCGTAGACCTTGATCACGTCTCCAACCTTGATATCTTCCCAAATCACACGTTTCCAACCCAATTCCTTCATGTCATCGGAAGCTTCTGGGTCGTCATCGGGATTGTTGATCTGCCGAGCCTGTTGCACAGCCTCTGACTCTGCAATGATGGGCTCTTGACCTCCGCTGGGACCCGGACCCTCAGGAATCGGATAGGAGTAGTTGATGTTGTGTCGATCACCAAAGGGTCCCTCGTTTGCGGTGGACGTGCTTTGATCCGAGATCTGATTGCCGCTCGGTTTCGCGCCCTGCCACTCGTTCTCTGCACCGGCGATCACGCCCTGAGACAGTACAGCTGTCGTTCCAGCCGCTTCGCGATTACTGGCATTCAAGCTGTCCGCTTGCTTGGCCTTCTTCCCCTTTCGCTTGGGTAAGGGGATGGCGGGCATAAAAGTCTTTTCCTTGTTACTCATGATATTGTAGTTTTTGTATCCCTGAATAGGCTCGACGTCGTGTGTGTGATGCTTTTTTCCGGGGACCGACGACGTTTCCGATCCAGGGCCTCCACCGAGGACGTAAGTGATGGTATGGTTGACTCGACGGTCAGCCTGATGTCGTTTGACATCTTCGTATCCATCTTTCAGTGCCGTGATACCGAGGACTGTCAATAGGGGCAAGATGACCAGGCCCGGAGATACCGTAGCGAATTCGGGGAAAAATTGCAAGATGGCGATAGCCATGAAGAAGATGTTGGCGATTCTCCTGAACTGCTCGAAAAGGTTCCGTGGCAAGAAGGTGATGACTGTGTATTTACTGGTGATGTTCTGATTCGTGGCATACGTCTTGTCGCGCACGATACGTCCGTTCTTGTCTCTCCATTCTGGACCGGTCGGTAAAGGCGTATTGACGTATACCTGACGAGCGACTGTCGGTCCTCGCTTTCGCTTGAACAGAGCGGTGGGATGCAGGTGGGCGAGCTTCTTCGACAGCTTTGCCCACCGCGATGGCTCTGCTTTGTGGTGTGGAACGTATATTTTCTTTGCTGGACGCCCGTCAGGCGTAATGCCTTGATTGATGATCCCCGTGGTTCCCGCCTTCATCGTGGTGATCTCGTTGCTACCAGGCTTCAAGTATCGTTCGAGGGCAATAACCTCGGACAACTGGAGAAAAAGACTCGACCGTTGACAGACTAGTCCTAGAACGTGCCGCGACCTATGGCGATGCGGTGGATTCTCGCCCTCTGGACACCGTCCTGGCTGTGCGAAACGGCCTAGGGTTTGACTACGTTGCAGTCGACGATCGATGAATACCCTTTGTTTACGGATGGGCTATTGCTATCCCCCTCGAGATTGAGAGTGATATGGCATAGAGGGTGTGTCAAACGGCTAGTAACTCGTCGGTCAGAGTCCCACCACTCGGCTTGCAAACAATATTTGCTTCATGCGTATCGTGGCCGGCAGCCAGCTGCCAGGCGGCGCCAGAACAGCGTGACGCGAGATCAAACACGTAAAGGCATCCATTCAAAAAGAAATGTTTACTGTTTGAGGTGGAGGCCACCCTATTTTGTGACAGACATGTGGAACTCCCCGGAAAATCCATTCCTTGCGACTTTCCGAGCGCTTTTCCGCGACTTTACTGGTCTTTTCCCCTTTTGAGCTCATATAGGAGCACTGGAAAATTCAGCATTCTGTCTGGGAAATCAGATCTGGGATTACTCAGCGCCTCGGAACTGTGATGATTGCAATCAAGACGCGCCGGAGGTTCATCCTTCTTCCCAGCACATTCTGGCACATGACGGATATACCAGTATAAAGTTGGGAAACGTAAACCTGGAAGAACCGTCTCAAGCTGTTTGACGAACGTTGCCCTCCCTTGCGACTCGATCTAGGGAACATGGTCGAGGAGAATCAATGGCTTTGCTAGTCTTCAGCTGCCGAGTGGTGACAGGTGCAATGATACTTAGGCTGGGGCAGCGATGGGCCCGAGTCGATAGGTGTACAAATTGCATTATTCGGTCATCCACGCCATAAATGATACAACAATTTCATCTTTCAACTTCGACGGCTTTTCACTGCCAACGTCCATAACGTGCAACAATATTGATGGCGAGATCCTCTATTTTGAATGACTGAGACCCTTAGCATTAAGCCCACCAGGAAATCGCAAGGGCGATCCGCTCGGTTGTCCGCCTCGTTCCATTTGTTCTACTTTTTCTTTTCTTCACTGCTGTTGGACATGCGGTATATTCGGTAGACTGGTGTTGAGGTGATTACCAGGTTGTGTATAGCTGACCGGGTGCCAGACCGAACCCGGGTGTTTGCTGATGCAGTGGAGCCGGATGGTCCAAAGACGGGCCAAGAGGCAGTTGCCTTGTCGCCAGGGACAAGCTCAGTGGATTCGCTCGATGTCTGTCGGATTCTGCCTGCTGCGTCTTCCTCTTCTTTCCCTTCTTTTTGCTCCCATCGTCGTGACTGTTACCAAGTTGATCCATGATACCGTGTCGCGCGCTCATCACTTCGTCATTGAGCTTTCTGTTGGCGATTCGAAGTTGGTGAATCTCGTATTGCCACGATGTGCCTCGAGTGGTATTCATCTCCTCGAATACGTTCTCGTTGGGCGAGTTGGCCAGCGGATTCTTACTCCTTGGCCATTGAGGTCTAGACATCTTGACTTGAACCAAGATGTGACTGGGTCGCACTGTGACCAGTACTTTACGGTTCGCCGTATCTGCCGATGCTTCCAAGTCGGAACTGTCCGGCGTAGCGCTCGGAGGCGAAGTTGTTTCGGCTTTGCCAGGAAACCCAGCGGCGTAGAAGATAGACGTAACTTCGTGCGTCCAGCCATCCGCGGCCATCAGCTGATGTCGTACGGATACGGCACCCTTTTTCGGTAACCCTCGAGCTGATTGAGCTAGTGCCTTTTGTACGGCCACGGATGATGAGTGACCATCGGTTCGAGGCGGACCATCGTCTCCCCCAGCTAGGAAAGCAAAGAAGCTTCTGCCTACGATTTCTTCTGATTTGGCGCCCATCACCTGGTCGACTGTTCCGGATGCCCATAGGATCAAGCCATCAAACGAGAGATTCGCCCAGAACTCGCATTCTCCAAGTCCACCGTGATCGTCTATCGTTTTCCACTTGAGTGTTGGCACACAACGCTCTCGACCGGTTAAGATTACGGCCTTCCTGCTCTTTCCAGCCTCGACATGCAGTCTGCCAGAGCTTTCGAGCCAGATGTAACCACTGTACTTTCGTCGAATACGGAATAGTAGGTTGAATGGCTTTGGAGGGTAACCATCTGAGGGTGTTTGGCTGGAGTCCTTCAGTTCCCGCATGACGGGCACGATGTCGGACGGGTGACAGATGTCGGAAATATGCTTGTTGAGGAGATCTTCGGGCTCGTATTCTAAGACCCGACGCACACTCGGAGACACATAATGAAACTGTCCCTTTAATGAGAGAACGTGAACAAAGTCTGCGGGGAATCAATAAGCTACAGTTCACGTGCATCTTAAAGGACAGTCACATACCATCCGTCTCCTCGAGGACGAATTTGAGCCATTCAGCCTTGCCGGCCTCTTCTCCTCCGACAGACGCTGCAGCGTTAGCCCTTGTTGGGCCGATCAAGTCCAACAATTCCTGCTTCAAGCCTATTGTCTTGACTGATGGTGGCTCGATAGCCGCCTTTGTTAATGGCGGCTTAAGTGGCGGCTGAGGGTTGTTGACGACGGTGTAATTGACCTGGTACGAGCCGTCTCGCATGTTCCGCAAAATGGCATTTGGCTGTTCGACGAGATCGACCTGGAATCCGACGTGATAGACGATCTCGTCGGTTTCCCAGGGAATCGGTACGATGGTCACCAGGTTGATGAATGGTGTGCCGCCCTTCCGGTAATTGATCAGACTGGCTTGACATTCCTTTCCGGCGCCGAGCATCCGTTTCATGTGGGCTACTGCTTCGTTGTCGGTATACTTACGACGAGAGCCCTTGATAATCTCAGCGTCGGGACCTAAGTAGGATGGTATTAGTCGGGGAACCCTGGCGGCGCTGTTGCGGGCTACTTGCCTTGTAGGAATCTGCAATTTCTGCCGACGATTTCTCGATTGTCATACCCCGTCAAGGTTGAGAAGGTAGGTGACGAATACACGATGGGATGGTCGTACTTGCGGATATCCTGTCCGAGCAATGTTCTTCAGTCCGCAAATCCAACAAAATGCCAGTCAAGTCAGCTTACCACGACCACGAAACTGCAACTGCAGTCAACGGGTCCAAGAACTGATTTTGGATCCCTCCTGGAAGCAACCTTGGCTAACACGCTGACCATGTCAAAGCCCGTAGTCGAGTACAATCCCGGCATATTGACTCCGCCTGGTGTCTGGGTGGCAAAAGTTCCCGGTTGAACCAAACTGCCTAGTGGTCCATTAGCAAGTGCTTGAGCAGCCACAGCACTGGCACTCGTCGAAGACGACGCAAATGCTGTATCTGCTGTGTGCGGAATGCCACCCGAAACCCCGTCTGACACCTTGTCGTTGCCCGGTGCGCTGACATGCATCATCGACGTTGGAATGTTCATGCTCGATGACGAGGGGAACGAAGACGAGCCAGGGTGATTGGATGGCAATAACGCGGACGTCGGCATCGTCAGATTCGTGCCTGTGGATAACTGAACTCGCGGGGTTGCAACTGTGAGCTCGCTTGCTGAAGAACCACTTGGTTGGTTGTCGCTCTTGAGGTCATTGGTTGAAGGCGTCATCTCTTGGAGCTTGAAGCCGTTCGACATGTTCTGCGTTCCGTCGGCGTTGTATTGGAAAACCCCAGGAGATGTCATTGCCTTTGCTGGATCTGCATTAAAGCTCCAGTTGTCCCATTGGGCGAGGCCTCCTCCATCAGCGTGTGCGAACCCGGTATTGCTTTGAGACGTCTGTCCCATGCCATTCTGGGCAGACTGGTTTGAGAACATTTGCATGTTCGCCTGCCATTTGCCATCCATACCGCCAACAGCGGTGCCGAAGTCGATGCCGTTCCCACTTGCTCCCGTGCTGGCACCAAAGAAACGGGATCCCATGCCAAAGCCAGTGTTCGCACCGTCGTTGAGGTCCGACCCACCAAATTGCTGACGCGGACCGCTGTTGAAGTTTTCCATGGCGGCAGAGTGAAGACCGTAACCTGACCACACTTCTGCACCATTGGGATGGGTAGGAGCGGTCGACGTAGGGTTGAGGAATGCTGGCAACTGAAATCGCACTTCGGTCTGGAAGGCGGAGGGATCAAGGCCATAAGGTGATAACCCTGAAGATGCGTCAAGAATGGTTGTCTGAATCGAACTCGTTGGTTTCCGGCCCTGTGCAGCGCTTCCCGGTGCCTTGACTGTTTGCGCCGAAATTCCCTTTCCCTGGGCATCATACATGTTTTGGGTTTTCATGGTGTTCCCTTGTCCGTCGGATTCTGATTTAACAGAAAGGTTGTCTTGCGTTTCCTGCGGACTTTGCTGCTTGCGAGATGGCTGTGTCCTCTGCTCGGATTTCAGCGACGGGGCCTGATTCCCTTGGTTTGCCTTGATGCCTTGAGCGAAAGCCTTGTAAACCTCTTCACTAACGGGGTTTGGACTTTGACCGAGGCCAGAGGTTGCGGATGGAAAGGCCAGGTACGTGGAAAGGTCAAATGGCGAGTCACCCGTCGCGATACCTTGACTGCCAAAGGCACCAGCAGCGGGAGAATGTGACCTGGAAGGCGGCTGGTTTGGCGTGATCCCTAGTGCAGGGTAGTTGGGTTGAAGCTGCGGGCCGTTACTGTTACCGAAAGAGCCCGAGTTGTTATCACTATTGTTCATATCTTTGTTGAGCTTTGATAGCGCTTTAATGGGAGTGGACGAGTGGAATCACAGCGAGAAGGGTCTGATCGTCTGGTTAGATGTTGCGTTCGAGGACTGGTAGTTTGTTCCTTTGTGTTGTTCGTGCGGTGTACAAATCTTGGGTGGAGCGAGAACCGTTGTCTTTGACTAGTTCAGAATCGAGGTAGCATAACAAGGATGCCGTGGTGATGAAAATCGTCGAGTACTGAGCTCCAATCAGGATGTCCAATGCGATATTACTGTATCAAGCTCTTAAGGCGAGATGGATAGACGTAGTGCTGGGTTTAGGTTGCTAGTATCGGTCGACCAGTATCGACATCTGCTGATTGCTCTTGATTATCAAGTCGATAGTTGTAGACGAAGAGAGACTTGACTGGGATCAAGTCATGTTCGCAACTAAACTTTGACAGCTGGTCGACGAATGCGGACAACCAGATTGAGGACCGTGCGTGGTCTGACTGAGAATACGATGGATCTTGCTATTCCTCCGTCCGACGGAAAGTTGCCCAAGCTAGCTAGCATTCGCCACCCTTCAACCTCAAATGTAGCTGTAATTCCAGTGGAGTACGTGTCATGGCACGACGCCAGGGTAATGGCTCCCTGGTCTTCCTATGCCTGCACGCGCGGAATCAGTACACGGGCTTCCGTGCGCCAGATCTGTATGGGGTAAATAGCTGGGTAAATAAAAAGCATTTCTATGGAAGCCTGCCAGGTGTTTCAAAAAAGTCAGTGGCGTAAGAGTTGCAACCTGAGGTTCATGTTGAATAGGTTGTTGAAGTAGAAAGACTGGATACAGTAGTTAGTAGCTGATAGAGTATGAGCTTGTGAAAGGTCAGTGCCACATTACCAGTTAGTAACGCATTGAGCTAGACATATTCCATCACCCTGCCAACACCGGCAATAATCATTCAAGCGACATTGACCTCGCTTGGTCTCTCGGAGTCCCTCCGCGCATGCCTCCAGGGTTCAGGGAATCTATCAATGAGCTGGTCGATACAGCTGTCAGGATATGCATTTTACGTCCCTGCACCAGCTCCTGAACCTGTCGAATCAACTTAGCTCGACGTTTTGCTCTTTGTAACCACCTGCAGCTCTACAGATCTACAGAGCTGGCTACAGGCTACCGGCATGGCAGCGACACAGGTAGATTCCTGGAAGACTATTTCCATGAGTCATGCAGACTGTATCTGACATGATTAGTTCCTGGAGGCCACCAGGCGCTTCGATAGAAGCTCGATAGACAGGGTTACGGGCTTTGAACAAGGGTTGCTCGGCGTATGACGTGTACATGTCCCTCCTTACCAAGCCCTTCTAGCCAGTCAGCTGGTTAGGCTTATAGACCTACTGTAGGAGCCGGATCTGAAGGACAGATAGATGCCTTCAAATTGGCAGATAAGTTGACGTCGTTTCGGAGCTTTTCCCAGCCCTCTTCCCTGTGAAAAGTAGCTTCAAAAGTATGACGATGGACATCGGACGACGATTCAATTGATCCGAAGGCCGTTGTTCCGTCTTCCGAAGGTCTTTCAGAAAGCCGCTTTCCAAGAGGGCCAAGCGAGCTATCCGGCGATAGCAAAATATATCTCTTTAACAGCACAGTCGTCTCTTGATATGAAGAGCCGAGAGAAGGGGAAGATGAAAGACCATCTAGCAAAGACCCAAGTACCGCCTAGTACCAGTCTATCGTTTCTGCCAGTCTCTCCAGCAACTTCTC
The DNA here is from genome assembly GCA_015708705.1 of Naganishia vishniacii ANT03-052. Lineage (NCBI taxonomy): Eukaryota > Fungi > Basidiomycota > Tremellomycetes > Filobasidiales > Filobasidiaceae > Naganishia > Naganishia vishniacii. The sequence goes on along the minus strand of MU158397.1, from coordinate 139,017 downwards.
CCAGCGAGACCGCGTGATCTGTTTGTGTGCTGTTCAATAGCTTATTAGCTCGAAGCTCGACAGCCTTGTCCTAGTTGTCCTGCAACAGCTCCTAACAGCTCTTTCAACTTTTCGCAGCTCTTCTGGCCTGCCCTCCTCCAGATTCTCCAGATTTGCACCATGTACAACGCGAGACAGCCCCGAGGTGGCGCCGCTGCAAACACCGGACGATCGAGAAAAGAAAAGAAGGTTGTCAGCGATTAGTCACCATGCCTTCCCCTCTGATTTCGCCTTGTTCCTGGTCATGGGGATTTCGACTAGAATCCTACAAATGCCGTTCTCCAGGCTCGGGTTTCACGTAGCCTCGGTCTGCGAGCGCTTTTTGGTATCTCAATGCCGTGTCCCGCGCGTCCGCGCCTAAAATCCTGCCCCGCTTTCGGACAGGCTCGGACGGGCACGAAGCGCGGACAGAGCCCAGAATCGATCTGTCCGCAGATATTCTAACCCGATGAGCTATTCTGTCCCTTCGATTACATAAGCCAGTCGTCTGTGTTCGATCAATTACCATTCTACGGATCTACGGACAGCGTTGCAGCACATGCATTATTGCTTGCAACCATTCCCTACTCCTGCCCCTCGACACTCCTCATCTGTCCGGCTGTCATCTCATCGCGCGTTCAACCGGTGACCCTCCTCGGAATGCCTTTCCGGTGCTGCCTGCATGACCACAGCAGGGCCGAAGCAGCACCGTATCTAGATTCTTGGTGAGTACCCAAACCTTCTCGTCTGCGCAGTTGGCAGGTCACTGATCTCTGCTTCTTCACCAGGCTTCCCTTGTTGTATCCCCTCCCATAGTCATCCCTATCAATGCTATTATATCATATAACTCCCCTATGCCATGTCATGCACCATTTTTTTCGTTATGCCACAATCACTTCCATGTTTCTACCCGTCCGTGCTACCACTTCGCCAGCCATCATCCGCGATTGTCGAACGTTGCATCAGTGGAATGCCGCACGGTCTCCCCATGTTAGCTAGGTGCTTCACTTTCTGTCCTTTCGAACGTTCGTTCTTACCATCACCCCTTCCCTAGAAGTTGTGATATGGTTTTCCGTCATGCTATACCACAAGTATTATCTTCACCATCCGCTATGGCGAAGCCTACTATCCGGCATTGCCGCGTCGTCGGAGCAGCCTCTCTCTTCCCGGCATCTCGTTTGACGACGCGTCTACCCATCTACGTCCGCTGTGAGTCTCGCACATAGGCGAACCTCTGCTAACAAAGCTCTCGTTACCAGAGTCCCGACCTCCTGCGTTTCCCCTTTCCAGCACTTGATTCTCCAAGATGTTTATGATTAGTAAGTCCTTTGTCTCCACACATTATCAACAGCCCTCGTATAGCAATACTGAGTCTCGTTCTTCCACGCTGAGGTTGTTTACAGAAACGAATTGGGTTGTGACTACGGTCATCGATGCACGCAGATGAGCAGGCATTGTGTGATGCTGGCGATTGGGAGAATGTGTCGAGAGAGTAGCGGTGCGGAAAGCCCAGTGTTAAGGGAGGAGTGGGCAGGTTACTTTAGAGCATAGATATGACTAGATGCTGCGCGATGACTTTTCTTGACACCCAGCGTCTGTGCCCATGACGACAAAATAGTCACATAAGGGGGAAATTGACCAGTCAAAGTTGGGATCGAACCCCCCCAACCCCCTTTTTATCCGCGTCGGACATACACCAGGACGCCAGTCCGGACACGTACATTCAAGGGATAAGATATTTATTTGATATCTGCCTTCGCCTTGTGGGTCTTCATCAGCTATCTTCGGACAGCTCTTCAGACGCGGTCTTGAGAAGCTGTCTTGATGACTTTATATGACTTTTGCAGTTTACATTTGCAACATTACGCTTTCAGACTTGCTTCAGATCCGAGTGACTTCTTCAGCTCAGACTCGAGTAGTCTTCAACCGCGCCTTCTTCTGTCTCTGCTGAGCGCTTAGTCTGGTGTGCAAACGGGCAGATGCTTCTCACGGATGATCCAGCCGTAACAGTCAGATGTAGTCCTTGCCTGGGCTCGCTATAGAGCATGCTGCCGAAGACAATTGTCTGCTCACGGCAGCCGGTGAAATCTCCTGTTCAACGCATCCGCGATTCAGCTCACGACTGCTTGCGTTCGCGAAGCATGGACAAGCGATACCCGCCCAGAGGCAAGTCACCAGTCATAACATAGCAACGCATTCACGGAATATCCAAGTGTTCGTGGCGCCCGGTCCCAAAACGGGGAAGGCCAGGAGCCAGGCAGCTAGCTAGCCCCTGTGCATCGATGGTCACAGGAAGCCAGCGGTCGCAGCTGCTCAGAGATCTAACGAGATCCCAGCGAGCTCTAACAAATGCATCACATACCGCATAACCCAAACAATCCTTGTTAAACGTTCTCCTTGCTCCGGATGGCGCGAACTTGTCCTGCGCGAGTCCGAGGACAGACCTGTCCTGAAGTTGCCTGCTCGGCGTTGGCGTGTCCAGTAATGGTGTCAGCGAGGCGATGACGTTGAAACTTGCCACTATGCCCTGATTGGTTGATGTACACCAGAGACCCTGTTGAGCTTGCGGCCATGTGACACTGATGGTCGACGGCGTTCTCCACGTTGATATGGATCTGGCGTAACGTCTCGCAGAGGGAAGCCGTCAGAGTTGGCGATATGCGCTCCTCATGGCAGAGCAGCTGACCGAGTGGGGCGTGCCTTCAATCCTTGGCACCTGGAGGATGTATACAGAAGGATAGGAATGCAAATAAGTTAAAGCACGAGTCGAGAGAGGTGGAAAGGGGAAGCCCTTGCGATACGCGAGACGCAGCGAGCGGCTTGCCTGGCCCTTCATTCCTTCACCCAGATCTTTCGAGAGCGCGGAGCCCAGCAAGACGAAGGGCGCACGCAAGTTGAACGCAAGCTCCAACAGGAAGGCAGGTTGGGTTGACGAGCCCTCCGTCAGCGGGTCCTGACTTCCGCCAGCACAACGCTGAATGACTGACTTGATCCCGGCGGGCAGACCGGAGACTGATGGCGGAAGGGAAATATGAGTATACCCCGACGGAGGAAGTGTACGAGTTGAACGTTGCGTACCGTCAGGCAGAGACACAAGCTGGACGCCCCTGGGCCAATGGTGGGATCATGGCTTTCTCGACGTGCCGTTGCTCAGATTATCGAACGTACAAGCGACGGCGTGACGAAACACTGCGCATGTGCACCATTCGCAACTGTCCTTCCCAAAAAGACAGATTGTAAGTTTGGACACAGGTGGAAACGTATCCAACTGAAATGGGAAACTTACAGAGATCATGCAAAGCGGTGTCGATGCCAATTAGACTAATGGGCGAGTATGCCGATTCGGTTGATCGTCCCGCTTGATGGTTGGTCTTGTCAAGATTCGGTGGGGACATCTCGCCGACCGCGTCGGACGATAGAGAGTCAGTATGTCACTCGAAGGGGCGATGGCTCTGACTAGATGCCTTTTGACGCGAATACTTTAATGGTACTGGTGTCGTTGTCGTTGTTCGATGCACGAAACGGTGATGACGGAACCGTTCCCTCACCACTGATGCGTCCTGCAGATCCACCTGAGCCGAACTGATTGAAGCCTGAGCAAGACTTCGGAGTGTCGACGATGTTCACCCGCAAAAAGCGTGGTTCCGGGCGACTCATGATGTCGAGCTCCTCTGAAGTTCAGGTAGCTTCGGAGCAGGGAAGATCAGCGTAGTTGAGAAAGACTCGACTGGCGATATGGCTAACCTCGTAAGGGGAAAGAGCCCGGCGCTCCCTTCCGCGAAAGTTGAAGAACGAGCCCGAACCCACCCACGTCCTTCTCGATCCTTTCGCAGGCTTCTCCCGAGTCGACAATTTGCGTCTGTGTCTTCTGCACTATTCAAAACGAGGCAACAGGCGTCGCTGGCTTGCTGGCTTTTGTTGCGAGAAATCACAGCGAATTCAAGTCGAGTCGATGGAAGGTGACGTCGGGGCTAGGCTCACGGCTGCCCATGTCCACTGCAGCCGCAGGCGATTCTGAAAGCGACTCGTCCCAATCAAATGTCCCGAATTGAACTCGGTCCTCTGAAGCCAACAGCTTGATGAGCGTACCAACCTGGGGTATAGCGCTGTACGACCATGCTTGGCATCGGTACGACGTTCCGGGTGCGCCCGCGAAAGATGCCGTACTCTACCGACCTTGTGTAACTGCCTGATAGGTGTTTTGTCGTGTACAGTCCGGTTACTTCCTGGCATGATCGTCAGCGTTCCAGATACTTTCGGTCAGCTGCTCTAACTTCACTTGATTCAATTCGTCGCTTGTCCCCCGCCATGCACAGCTTGCGTCCCTCCTGCTATGTAGCCGCAGCTATTACATTCCTCCACCTTTCAACCCACGAAAAAGCATGTAGGAAGCATCTGTATCGCCTTCAAAGCTCTGCTGAAGGTACCCCACGACCAAGGCCTAACATGTGACCGTTTCCTGGGACACAGGACACAGCTGCATCTGGCCAGCATAACTTCAGCATCAATCTCATCAGTCGACCAGGCCAGCAGCTAGACCAGCTACCAGACCATGCAGCGGATCCCCCTACTATCCTCCTTTCCCTATGGAAGACGCGTACATACTGAAAGCCCATTGGAAGCCGGGAAGAGGATCCAAGTCTAGGCCTATGTGCGACAGCTGATTCTATCACTGCCCCGCCGCGCGGGTCGGCGTAGAACATCATATGATCCTCGTTGAAACCCCATCAGTCGACAAAGGACGATTAGAAGCTTCCCCGACACAGCATTGCAGCAGTGAGGCATATAAACGCGCGCTCTTGTCAAGACCTCGCATCCCCTCGCGATCAATCAACACAAACCCCTATCAAAGCCTCATCGCTACCCAACATGCTGCCAACTATTAACTGCGCAACCATCGTCGCTCTCGCATCCCTGCTCACCTTTACCCAAGCCATTCCCGTCACCCACGAGAAACGAGCCATTGGAGCCACCCTTCGCCCCTCGAACCAACCCGAAACCTGCCTTGGCGTCACCGAGCTCGCGAATGGTGCTATTCTTACCACTCGACGGTGCGATGACCGGTCATTCTACAACAAGTGGGACCTGTCGCCGGGGGATAACCAGGTCGTACAGCTCAGTGGATTGCCGGCGGGTACCGGGGACTGGTGTTTGGATGCTGGGTTGGACTATACCAGTGGACGTATTGTTCCTCTCAAGATCTGGCAGTGCTTCCCGGGAGTCCCTCAACAGAGGTGAGTGTGCCATTGATCCTTGCTTTTCCGCCTTGCTTGCTTCTCTCGTGCTTACCCCCGATGTCCCTCAGGTGGTTCTACACCGGTATGACACCTCTCATTATCTGCCTTCCCTTACCTTTGCTAACCCCAAGCCCTGACCATCAGATGACAAACATCTGGCCGTAGTCGGAGGCAACGCCTGCCTATCTCAAGGACGATACGGTATCTTCACCCAAGGATGCTTTACCGGTTCCAACCCGTCTCTTCAAACCTTCGACATCGTGGAGGGTGACATTCCCCTTCCTCCCCCTCCTCCGCCTTCATATGCAGGACGACAGCTCAGATGGGTCGAAGCCGGCGTCGAGCGATGCTTGCAAGTTAACAATGCGGTTTTCCAGAACGGTCAGAGTGTTGGAATGTAGGTCGTATACCCAGTCCCCAACCGGTGAGGAATCTCAGCTGACTTGAGTTGCGTCTCCTTACGTCCCACCCAGCAACGTTTGCTTCACCGAAGGCCTCGGCCTGGCTCCCTTCCAGAAATTCATCTACAACGAAGGCAGCACCAAGATTCGAGTCGCACCCAATTCCTTTACCGACGTCGAATACTGCATCGACTTTGGATCCAACCCCTCCAACGGCCAAGGTCTCAAGATCTGGCAATGCTACGACAACTTGCCTGCGCAACAATTGTACATCACTGCCGACAACCATATTGCCGTGGAGAATGGGCCGGGACAATGCGTCGATGTTCGGGCAGAGTCTCAGCCCGAGTCGGGACCTCAATACGGTGTTCGAAAGCAGGTACAAAGCTGGCAATGCTCCGCTGGGAACCCCAACCAGGTGAGAAGGCATCGCGTGAGATCTGCAGTGAGGTTATCGCGAAGCTTACCTTTCCCGACTCGCTCCTCGCTTCTAGATCTTCACCTTCCCTAAGAATTGATCCACCTTCTCGAAACGGACAATGCACGGCGGCTCTCAACCACGGACAATCAACGCAATCGATCTCAACACGAGGATCTCAACATGTTTCCTTTATCATAATCCCGATCACGAAATAATGCATGCATACTACCACTTGTAACCTGTTCATGTGATGCTCCATCGCCTGAATCATGACATCTATGTCTTGTGAAAGTCGGCGTGCTCCAGTAGATCGATTCCGAGCAAGCTACCATTTTCCCATCTCAGACGTCGGTGCGTGCTGTTGATACGTTGGCATGACCTAGCTTCGAGTTCATTCTCATACATTATATTCGAGTTTCCACTGCCAATCACATGATGTGTTGTCAAGTTTGACACAATGGTTTGCGTGTCCGGATCATGGACAACTCCAGACTCATATGTGTCGTTGCGATTCGTCTTGCGCTACCTGGCTTATCAGTCGGAGAGCAGGAAACCAAGAGAACGTCGCGTGCGGAATTTCCGCAACTTGGAGGTCTTTCGCAATGCTAGGGAGATCCGTAGCGCGACCGAGTCCCCTTCGGCAACATTACTATGAACAAACGTTTCAGATAGTTCCCGATGGCTTTCGAGAGCCTTCGGTGCTCTTTCTGTCGGTAGACAATAACTGCAAGTTGCGATGATGACATTGTGCTGTATTTATCTTTGCTCCGGCGTGGAGCTACAACCACGTCGCTGTAACGGTCAGCAATCTGCGATCGAGACATCAGCTGGTTCCAGTACGTGATCTGGATGTGGTATCGTGTCGTGGACGACTTGGTTGTACAAACCAACCTTCGAGTGTCTTCTTCAGCTAACACAAAGCCACAGGTCCTGAGGATTGTAGGGCTTCGGAGTGTGGCTGGGCGGCCAACGAATCGGATTACGGTCAACAACCTCCGCGTTCTGAAACTGCCCTGCTTACGTTTTCCGGAATGGGGATGTCGACGTTCAGTCTTTTCTTCGAATGATGCGTCGTACGCATATTGTTATATCAGTCCCCACTCAAACCCTGTCAAGGACATCCTGCCGATCTGCTGAGGGGTCTACTAAACATCATTAGGGCAAGGAGGTGCTTTGGCTGCCTTTCAGAAGGCTAGATTCGAGCACTGGCGAGAGGCGGCTTGAGTCCGGCTACGTTTGGCCGTCGCGGTTGGGTCGGGTCGCCCGGTAAGCTTGGCACAATCCTCAGCTTTTCCGGTCTCACCCTTTGTCTTCGGATAGCATCTGAAGATCAACTATGACAGCGTACCGGAGCCCTCATATAAGATGTAAACATTTCCGAAGCGCAACCCTTCTCGAAAGAACAGGGACGGCTTCTTGATTCGCAACGGAAACCCAAAATGCTTTCATCTACCGTTACTCTGGCGACCTTTGCCTCTCTGATTGCTGCTGGAAGCGCTACACCAGTGGTATACCGCGGAATCGATGCGGAGCCGATCATATGGACGCAGGCAGACGGCACCGCCTTGTGTCTCCAAGTAAACGGAAGGGAATTCTTCAACGGCCAGACTGTTGGAGTGTGAGTTTAAGTTCTTACTATGAGGCTGTAAACGAGCTTTGCTGAGATCTCTATTCGAGTAACCAGAGCAACCTGCACTTCTGCTACCTCTTCCGAAGTGGCGTTTCAAAGGTTCGTATACAACGCAGGCAGCACCAAGATCCGGGTCGCGCCCAATCAGCACACCGACACCGACTTCTGCATCGACTTTGGGTCGAGCCTCGGAATCAATGGCCAAGATCTCAAGATATGGCAGTGCTACGACGACTTGCCAGCGCAGCAGTTGTACATAACGAACGACAATCACATCGCTGTGGAGAATGGGCCCGGCCAGTGCGTCGACGTTCGTGCGGAGTCGCAACCTGATCCAAGTCCTGGTGGCAGCCTTGCTCAGATCCAGACCTGGCAGTGCTCATCGGGGAACAACAACCAGGTAAGTTCTCACTTACGCCCTGAATCCACGGTTGTTATGGAAGACTTTGCTGACCTCTTACTCGCAGTTGTTTGGTTTCAATGGAAAACCCAGTCCATCTCAGCCAGAACCACAGCCCGGGTCCACTCCGGCTTCTGGAGCACGACAAATCAGGTGGAGCAACCCAGCTACTGGCGATGAGAATTGTCTCCAAGTCAACGCCCCAGGCTTCTACTCGCGCACCATCGGAATGTAAGTGATAGGCCGAGGTGGTGGTAGCGTGATGCCAAAAGCTCACACGTTGGTATCCAGCGGTGCTTGCGCGTCGTCCGGTGCAAAACCGGGCGAAAGTACCGGCTCCGGTGCGCTTGCTGACGTCCAGCTGTTCTACTACACTATGGGCGGCACGCAAATCAAGATGAAGGACACCTCGACCGGCGACGTCTTCTGCGTAGATTTCGGTGCCAACGCGACTAATGGTTCCCTCATCAAGCTCGCCTCTTGCGACGCCGACGACAGAGATCAACGATTGTTCATCACGGATGACCAGCACATCGCCGTGGAGAATGGTCCGGGTCAGTGCATGGATGTTCAGGCAGAGTCTGGCGTTCAGCCTGTCAAACCATACGGTATTCTAAAGTCCGTTCAGAGCTGGCCATGTTCTTCTGGAAACCCTCAGCAGGTAAGTTCTAGATGACCATAGCAAGTTGGAGCACAACCGCTGAAGCATCTATACCTTCGCTGCCCACAGACTTTCAAATTCTCCAATAACTGATTCAGTAAGTTGGAACAACCGCAGGGCAACGTGATTAGAAGGCACAAGCGGATGACTATCGAAAACGATGGGACAAGGATATTCTCGACAACAACAACATTTAAATCTATTCTCACAGCGTCGAGCATATCCAGCTGAGCAGAACTGTAAACTAAAACCCATATCAGTGTATAAGCTGGAAGTCATACTATAATTATAGCGTTTACGTAGACACCCTTGTTCAACGATGACTATGTCACCGGGTTGTCTCGGCTACCTGGACCTCTGACATGCTTTTGCGGCCTCGCCACTAACGACATTGCCCTCCTGCAATACGGTATACTCACGTATACTGTCGCAGTGCAGTTACCTAATAGCCGCTGATTGGGGTATGAAAGCTGGATGACAGATGAGCGGGACCATCGAGCACATTCGCAATCATATTGTTACGTTCGCTGGGTTTGGCTTTTTAGAGAACCGGCGAACACGGGACATTACAGTTGATTCTCTCTACAGACTGCCTTCGTTGCTAGTTTCATCCCAGTCGACAGCTTCAAGCACCGCTTCCCCTTCTTCATATAGCTGATCTAAGCCTGTCACTTTCTGAAGGTAGTCCGTTTCGTTGAATGCTCGCAGCAGCATATCGAACCCTTGGTCACGATACGCATCGATAATCTGCAACCATATAGCAAAGTCAACCACAGGTTTGTCAATGTATGTCAGTCAGACGACTTACCTTCTTACTACAACCTGGACACCGGTCGTACGCTGCGCCTTCTATAAGCATTGTCCGGAACTGACCGAGGAACCCGCGAAGCTGATGTGGCACCAAGCCGAGGGGAGAACGTTTTTCGGGCTCGCTATCATCTGAACTTGTGTTTCCGCCTTCCGCCGGCGCGTTGATACTAGTTGCAATAGTATAGCATGAGCAACGGTGCAAATGCTGATCTGTCGTAGAGTCACGCGACTCACCCGTCCGGGTGCTGAATGAGTGAAACGAGCAGTTCGACGGCGGAAGCAGCGGCGATAGGCGCTATGCCGGGTCTCGTCACCGTGCACATTTGATCTAGAGTGCGATCCGTCAGAGACTGGGTGACTCGATTAGTTAATGCGAGAATGATTCGGAGCGAACAGACTCACATCGGTCGGTGCAACAATGTCATTGCAGAAATAACATCCCAATCTTTTCTTGCGCTCTGTATTCTCTGCATCTAGCAATTCGTCGATCCCTTCCGAGGAGCCGTGTCGCATGACTAGCCAGGTGTCAAAGCCCAACGCGGCGTTGATCACCATCTTGTTCTCCTTTGCCCCTATCAGAGTTGGGAGCCAACGGCTCTCCCTAGAATCCATTAGGAGAAAGACAGCATCATGACCGTGGATGAGTCGCTCAAGGTTTTCGATTGTATCCCTCGTCTCGCTTTCATCCACCTTGGATACTGGATGCCCTGGCATTGGAATCGAAAGATCGAGCCCCACTGCATTCTGTGTATGGCAATGAGTCAACACCGCGAACGATGGCTCCTAAGAATCAGATAGCCTCCCCGTGTCGGCTTACCACGCTGGGAAATATGCGCTTCAATGCTTCAGCCGCAGCGGCAGCTTTCGGCTTTCCCCCATTAAGAGAGTCTTCAAACTCGAACAGTGGCTGTCTGGCCGGGTTCGAAAAGGAGACCTTGGCGGAATCCACAAATGTGATGTTTCGAACGCCCCATCCCTGAAGTCCCGACTGTGAGTGAGCCGATCAAACGCGGAATACCATGCTGTTTTGGCCTACCAGTAAACATCGCGCGACATAGCAACCGAGAGTTCCCGCTCCAAGAAGAAGACATTTTGTCCCGGCGATCTTCTCCAAATCTAGAGATGGCATGATTCTCCACCGCATCAACTTCAGATTCAAATCTACCGCTTGATCCGCTAATCTGTTGTAACATAACGCAATTGCAGGTGAGAACCAGAGAGGATCGTTAGAAGGAGTAAGAAAACATACCGTTTCGGGTCCATAGTCGCTCCAAGATCCGCGATACGGCTCGCTAATTTACCTTGCGAGTTCCTCTCCCATCCGACAGCTGCAGGCACATCTTCCCCAACTGCCGAGGTGTCTACACTTTGGGTTCCCGGGACAGACGGTAGCGCTACTGTAAAAACTTTGCTATTCCCTGAGTGCTTTCCGCTAGAGTGAGAACGGAGAGCGATGACTTTCAAGGTTTTAACTTTGCTCGAAGGCGCATTTGGCGGTGGCGGTAGATGACGAGAAAGATAGTAGAGAACGTTTCTGAGCGTCCATCCGGGCAAGGAAGGCAAGGACGTGGTATCGTGGAAGACCAAGATGCGCTAGAGATTCACCGAGAGGGTCAAACATAACTTGACTCGATGGGAAACCAGTAGACCTACCTCATCTTCTGGCACTCCTTCGAAAAACGTCCACCAGGTGTCCACCGGTGCGACGGATGCCTGAGTTTCGTCCGATGAGTTGCTTGAAGGGCGGTAAAGAAATGCCTCTGCCGTTATCTGAGCGTCTCGCTTTAAGTTCCGTAGTCCCGTTGCCTGACGGTACAAGTACACCGTGTTAGTAAATGACAGCTCGAGGAGAAAGGCCTCGATGATGAACATCACTCACGTCACCTTCCCAGTCTTTCAAACTTGCATTCGCGCCGTCCCCCTGCTGATTGTCTTCTTGCACGATCTCCCAAGCAGGCTTCTGAATCAACGCAGGAAAAGCAAACCAGTAGTGATATGCGTATTTCTTGAGATCCGCAAAACAGACGAGGAGGAACGGATTGAATGTCGATATGGGTGAATAGGGCGAGGAGAAGGACTTGACGAGCTGTTTGACGAGATCGTTGAATAGTTCCTTTTTCAGCTCGGGTGAGCGAAACTCTTCGATTGTGTTGAAGTTCTTGAGTCTTCCTTGGAGAGGGATCACATTCCGCTGCAAGCTATGTGGCGATGACATTTGCGTCAGCTTATGGTGCTCTGGGACAAGTGCGCGGACTCACGCGGTGTCGGCCCGTTTCATCAAACTATCCGCATCCACAGCTAGAGTCCCACTCATCCAAACGTCCTCCCCTTTCTCTCTGTCATAAACACTTCTGCCTTCCTCCATCCATCCGAGGATATCTTGAACCGAATCATTCAGCTTGAGAGTGTCTAGCTTGAGAGATGTGAGCTGCTGCCAGAACGTCGGGGACGGAAAGGAGCGGAGCGGCGTGAATTGTAGGATCGTCATTTCTGGGTGTGAAGAGCGTGTCTTTGCGTCTTGCAAGGCCAGTATCTCGGTAAAGATCAGCTGATCCCGTCCGTTGCATACTACCTCTACCTTTGAATTGATGATGAACTAGGAGCCGCATCGCCAGCTTGATTGCTCATCTGCTTCCGCACATCCTTTGGTATTGATATCGCTCTTGCCCTTGCCCATTATGACACGCCATTTCAGCAGGGTATAGCAGTATAGCAGTCCAGACTGGATCGAGGAGTCAGCTGAAAGTTGAAACCTCGAAAGCTCAACCGAAGGCTTATGAGCTGTGAATGAGATCAGACCATGATGAATGGGCCCACCTTCCTCACACCGCAGAGCAGCTAGATGTCGATGGTAGATAGCGAATTCTAGATGTCTCAGCGCGGAACAACTGGAAGCAGACGCGATCTCGTCATCTTGGCATACTGTAGAAATCGTTGGATGCAAGTTCGTCGGTGGTAGCTTGGCAAGCTGCTCAGCGGACCAGTATCTGACTGGGGACCAGCACAGCTACCAGCACCCTTGCCTTCGTCCTCGCCAGCGCTCGGTCCTGCCGCTGGCCCCATAGCGCGATATGCACTGTGCTCGTGTACAACGGAAGCGCCCTCTGGATGCATGACTCTGCACCTGGGCGTCGAGAATCGATGAAGCACGGCTGACAGTCTTACAGGGCTTGATAGCGAAGTTGTATAGCTTCTGTCCTCACTTCCCCCTCCCTTCAGGTCTTCTCGTTCGGGTCCAGACTCGGCTTGTTCAATGGCTTCTGCCGTGTAGGATGCAAACTCCGATTGTGGAAAGTTGCTCTATCAGTCAAAAACGGACGTAATCAGACTCTATCCGTTTCTAGACTCTCTGACTTCGCGAAACACCATTCTGCTCGCTTCCGACCTAAACACACAGCTGTCACCAACCATTCCTGTGCAAGCTGTGGCTATTCCTGCCTTCCATCGCGGTGCAAATAATCATCGTCCCTAATCCGTGACTTTGGTATCCGAGCTGTACGAATACGTGTGAAAATGAAGCGGGGCAGTGATCTTCTTGCAGCGATTATCATGATGGTGAGTACCCCTACCAAGCCTCATGAATCGGATCCTGAACATGATGAACCTCTAGGGCTCAGATGCGCTGACGCGGATCGTCCAGAACACAGAGGATCAAGCCCATTCAAGCACAGGGCAGGTAGCAATCAGCGATGATAGAAGAGCTCAGCTGTCTTTACTCAATGACAGCTTGGCTACGAGAGCCCTTGATGTGCGTTGACCCGCGGGAACGTCCTATATAATCAGCCATACACCTACTCACCATCCTGACTCACCTCTCGACGCTCCCCTATCCAGTTCGGCATCGTTCACACGACTGTCATATACAAACACATCGACAACCCTTTGCAGCCACACCTACCCAGTCTCCACCCGTCTCACGGTCCGCTGCATCCAGCAACATGCAGTCCCCAATGCTATACCATTCGTCTCCCGAAGGCTACCCTTGGCTTTCCCGCCGACTCGGTCTCCAGTTACACTTTGTCGTCTGGGTTAGCCTCGTCCTCTACCTCGCCATCGTGGCCATGGTCGTCGTCGTCCAGCAGAAAAAGTTTTACCTCTCGGACAGACCGGTATACAGCTCGGATGGCAGACAGTCGGCTTACTACTGGAAATCGCTCCTCCCGGCAATCGGAAGTATTATCGGTACCATTGTGCAATACGTCGGTGGCGCCGGAATTGGGTTGCTCATTTCGACATACGCCAAGCATCAAGGCCTGGGAAAGGGTTTGAACCTGAAGAGGATTACTCATTTGAGCAAACTGGGTGAGTTTGCATGTACACCTACCCCCTCTCTATGATCTTCACTAATTGTTGTGCCATTCCTGTCGACAGCTGCCGTTGGCGTGCCTCTCAGTTTCAGTCCCCTGTTCGTCATCGGTCTCGTGGTTGTGATCTCCTTCAATCTGTCCAACACTGTATGTTCCGTCCTGTTTACTCGGTCGCGGTACTGTGCGCATCTGCTGAAGTCGAAGGTGATCCTTTCCTTTCCCGCCCTATCGGTGTCAACTTACTACAGAGCATCGTTCAAGCTCTTACGCCCACAATGGTGCTATTTGACAGCCCAGGAAGTTGGCCTATCGTCTCTTTCCAGACTGTTGAAAATTCCAATATTCGTTGTCGTTATCCACGAGAGGACGAAGGGTGAGAACCAGCCGATTGCATCCTGCTCAGGACACAAAGTCTAATCTTCGTGACTATATCAGATTCGGCTATGGGGAAGGTTGTCCTCTGAACGATAAATGTAAGTTTCATCAGGGCCTAGCACGAAGACCTTGGCACAGAGCCTCATTGCGCTTCCCTGCATGTAGATGGTGTCATGTTCGATGCTGGAGTCGCCGTCCTTTCAAACGACGTGTGAGTCGCTTTCGAGTAACCTAGTACCGCCATTACTCATCTTCGCTCTCATCCTAGACCGGTCAATTACACAAGACGGGGGGTTTCTTATCCATCAGAGCTCTCTGGCTTATCAGGACGGGTTTCCACCATGGCGGCAGACATCATAAGTAACATGGCCGGCACTCAAGCCATTGCAGTATCCAGCGAAACCATTGCTGTCAGCTGTCTACCTCGAACAAAGGTCACCGTCCAATGCAAAACCAACTTGGACGGCACCGGTCTATCGTACGAAAACCTCGGAACAACGAGAACTTCCTTCTGGTTCGATACCCAAGAAATGCGGTTCTGTAATTCTGCCGGGCAATGCAACAATGATTATCGCACAGATTTCCGCTCAGGTACTGTCTTTGTGGTGAGCTCAGCCGTTGAGACTACGGGGAGCCCAACGCTCAATTTTCCTTATCCTCCAGTTTGCGGAAAATAGACCGAGCGAAGGCAGCACAGTAAGCTACGTTATATCGGCGTTGGAGTAATCGTCCTGACGGAAGCCGCTGTCCTAGTCCCTGCTTATAGTAGCGACTGGTGGCTATGCGACCACCTTGGGCTCGCCACAGCTCTACTGCAGCGTCTCGGCTCAGGAGTCATTCGTGCCAATCCAGATTCAAGGGTTTAGCGCCCAACAATATAAGGAGTACAACTGTCCCAGGTGAGTCGAAGTGGGATGAAGTCCTTGGCCAGCCAGGTGACACCCTTGATGTTCAAAGCATGGAGCCGAACCCTGCGACTGGTAAGCTATCGGATTGAAGTGGTACCGTTTGTCGCGATGCTAAGAAAGATGTACTGGTCGGTCCCACCACAGCCTCCTTCTTGACCAATGTAACTTTCATGTCACAAATGAGTACGTGTCATGCCTACTTGTTGTTGATGACACCGCGTTTCGAAGTCGCTGACTGGTTGCCTTTTTCGATGGTTTTTGACATACAGTGATTCAGAAGATGCAAGGTGAGCGGCCGAGACGTTTTGCAGAACTGGCGGTGCAGCAATCCTAAGCAAGACTCCGTCTGGTCCATTGTCGATTGTCGACACCTTTGTAGGCCAAGATGGTCGACTCGAGATTCTGGGCTTGATCAACCAGACCAGCGGAAGAACCCGGGGCGAGATGCTCGAGCCAGCATTGGAAAAAATGCTCGAAGTCGGCGCTACCGTAAGTTGGGGGCAATGTGGGACAAAGTAACTTGCCAGACATTGACCGCTCTGCTGTTCCAGGAAATGTATGCACATCTGCCGACCGACGAAATCCTCTATGAACAATACAGCGCGCTACAGACACCCCGTACCGTGCTCGGCAGTCGCACCTCCTACGGCTACCTATGGGCGATTCCACCCGCTGTCATGAGCGCATTCTTCCTCCTCGGCTGGCTCATGTTCGGTTTCCGACGAGCAGCAAAGGCCTACTGGTCACCACTCGACCCCGGATGCATGGCCGTCGCCGGTGTTGCAGTTCCGAAAGGCAGCTCGCTCTTTACCGCGGTCAACCGTCTGGCTGGAGCGTCTGTCGATCACGTCAATGAATGCATCCAGGGTCCTCTCAGGCTTGCGGAAGTCGATAACGGTCATTTGGCATTGTCGATGGACGGTCTTGACGTTGCTCCGCCACCACAAACAGGCAGATCGTATGGCGCACCGCTTACGTACAGTCCTACCACGACCGCGGCAGCATTCTCACCAGAGATCAAGCAATTTACGCCTGGACTCATGTCGCCTATGAGTCCGGATCAGGCGCTCATCCATCAAACTTCGTATTATGGAACGAACAACCCCAACCCCAACGGCTCTTACTTCCCGCAGGCTTCTGCGCCTCCTCCGCCCAATCCGTATTATGGTCCTTGAAGGGGGCGTCGATGCAGTGATCAAGACTTGGACTCGCCGACTTCGTCTCCACCGAATACTTGTCGTATAATACGAATCACTCTCCAACGCTGAACTCTGCGAATAATGGCGTCGCCTACTGTGTGACATAGCCATAATGGGTTCCCGTACTACTGTTGTATCAGGATAGGAGATGAGATAATGCGCTTTTATATGATCCATGTGAAACCAAAGTGCGCCAGAAATTTCGTGGGCGAGCGATCGGGGCCGTCATTCACGCACTGTCCGAAACCTGCATGCCCTCATAGTCATTCACTTTATCCATCTACTGAACGGGGAGATGAACCGACCTCCTATCTGATACTGCGAATTCTGTTCCCTCTCGACTGGCCATCCATCCTCGGATCTGTCATTCGGCACAGAACTCCATAATGGCTCCGCACGTCTCTTGTCGACACGCTTGGATCTCTACCGGCTTCAGCCTTCGCTCAGTGTCTCAGCACCTTCCGACGCATCGTGCTCCAGCAACCAACGCGATCCGTCACAGAGCTTTCTCGTTGTCCGCTGTCAAGCACGAAGAAAAGGAAACGGCTCCACCTGTCCTGACGAGCGAGAATACGGAACGCCCAGCGCTTCGGGAGAAATCAGCAGATTCGACCGACTTGTCGTCTCCACAGTCTGCGCGAGTCGCAGAAGACAGACCGAAGAAGCCAGAAAGCTTAAAGGACATTTTCCCCGACCTGTTCGGAAACCCTAGCCCTTCCATTACACAGTATGTTCCGCCGTCTTCCCGGAACCCTGTTCGACTGGTATCTAATGAGATGTCAACTTTACTAGATCCGGCGTGCGAGGTGCGAGGAAGGAATGGGAACAATCCTTGGATGACAGCATGGCGGATACGAGCGCAATGATCGATACTTTTCGACGTCCGACTCGCTCCTCACCGGCTACCGCTACACCCGCCGCACTCGGCTCCACATTATCATCCATCTTCAGCATGGGCTCCGACTCAACCCGTAGCTCAAGGAATCGACTCGATCCCGCCGTCACGGGAACAAAAGACCGAAGCCGAGCAGCTCCCAAGGAGTTGAAGGCGTTCCATGAATTGTTGGAGAGCATGTTCGAGGCATCGGAAGCCCAAGCGGCGGAATCCGGACGACATCGACGCACTGGCGGACGGAACGAGGCTAGTTTCGGCGTAAACACGCAGAGCGGGCCACGGGATTCGTATCTCAGTGATGCAATGCTGCGACGCCAACGATCCGAACGGCAGGATCCCTCCATTTATCCAGACGAACACGCCGACAGGTCTCAGCTGACGACGATCGCCAAGCCTGTGGGGAGCATGCGCAACGTTTCAGACGCAGATATGGAGGATTATATGCAAAAGAGGGAGCTGATCGCTTCACATCGGACGGATCTCGATATTCTGGAATGGATCAAGCGCACCTACTATATTTCCGAGTCGTCGAGTCTGACCGGTGCCGACGAGACAGCCACCGACACGACAACCGTTTCGTCCTTCAGCTCATCCTACCCGCTTGTGCTTGCATATGTCATTTCGGTACTACACCTGCGCTTTCGCAATCCACATGCCGCTTTGGCTGTATTCGATACCGCTCGCACGCACAACCTCGAATCGTATCTGGTGGGGTGCACCACGAGCGTCTACAATGAAATGCTGCGTGCACGATGGGAAGGTCTTGGGGACCTCAAGGGCGTGGAAGAGGGGTTGGAGGAGATGGGACGAAGAGGTGTCGGCTGGGACAAGGAGACGATGCGATTCTCCAGTGCGCTGGTGGAACATCTCGTCAAGCTTCGCCTATCCGCTCTTTCCAATGACGACGTCCAAAGCGCGTCTGTTGACGCGCCATCAGCGGTAACCTATGACCAACGCCTAGTATGGGCATACGGCCCAGACGTGTTTGAACGTCTTGCTCGTCTAGAGGAAATGATCGAGAGTCAAGTAGAGTACAGCGAGCGTGGAGTCAGGATGCAGATGAAGCGCAGGTCGGACCAGATGCGGGAGCGAGAGATGGGCGATGAACGGGCCGGCGGTGGATATACCCCTCGAGAGGAAGGAGGCAGGAGAGCCTTTGAGGGACGTTCATCCAGTCGGTTTTAGTTGAATCATTACATGTTAGCGAGGAGGCGTGCATCTGGAAGCTCGAATTTGCCACTATTAGCATGCGCCTACATGATACCATATATGATGCCATGCAACCCTCCGCCTGGTTGTTCAGAATAACCAAATTCATATAGCAAGTAGGACAATTTATGTCGGCACATGTTGCCGCTCAACCGATGACAAAGTAAACAAGCGGATCACATGAGTCGACCCAAAAGTCATGTCAGCCTAGCAAGATCTCCTGTTCCGTCTCCTTCTTGGCTCCATAGCTATTCCGCATACGGCACCGTCGGGCTTCTCAGTGTAGACACCATCGCTGCCGCGGGATCCCCGCTCTGGCCACCTCTACTATTGACCTTTACGCACCGACAACTCTTGTGCCTGCCCCAGGATGGCGAGATCAGGGGAAACATCGTCTTCATTCCGCCCAGCGACTCTGTCAGCACTCCTCTCCTCCTCATCAGTGCTAGCAGTACCTTCGGCCGATCGAATCCGAGCCCTATACGCATTCACATCCAAGCAGAAACTTACAAATCCCGCGGGTTACGAGAAGAACTATCGGTGGTGGGTGGATGTAGTGGAAGAAGCATTGAGAGAAGGTCTGCTGGGTGCCGAAGACGGGCTGGATAAACTAGTGCTCGAAGGGGATGAAGAGAATCTTGTGGGGAGGTTGGAATGGCTCGACGAAAAGAGCGGTACAAAGCTACGGCCGAAGGGGTTAGGAGGTGTTTTGGTACGCATTTTCCTTGACCGTGCTATCCTCTTTTCCTCCCCACCCACCGCCTAATGCATCGTCCACTAGGCATCTCTAACTCAAGCAGAGCCTCCGATCCTTCACTCTCTGCAACCTTTCCTCTCCGCCGGACAACCAATCAAGCAACCCCCATCACTGGCATCCCGACTGGTGGCTCGACCGCTATGGTGGGCAGTGAGCAAGATGAATCCGTTTGCTAGCGGAGGAGGCGATGCTGTAGAGCCGGAAGAACGGAGCTGGAAACGTGTGGGGAAGACGGAATGGGTGCACTTGGAGATGGTAGAGGTAAGTCATATATCAAGTACCCCCTTATTCATCAATTCGCAGCATGCAAGATTAATCAGACAGAGCTGGATGCCTCTTCCCTACTCATAGGAAGCATCTTCAAATCTGGTAGCTCACCTTCGAGCACATCCACCCGTAACGCATTCGGCGACACTTCTCACCCCGCAATTGCTCATTCACCGGTATCGGGATATAATTCTGCCATCAAAGCTCAAGCAAAACAAGGGGAAAGGCGTGACCCTGTCATTGCGAGATGCACGGATAGTCCTCAAGTATTTGCAACGTGATAAGAAAGTACTGGTGACAGATAGCTCGGGGGAGGTAAGATATTCATGGCAATTCGCAGGCACAGGTGTTGATGTATGGCCTACCTCAGGTCTACAAAATCATTCTTGACGAAGCGGAAATCGCCACTGCAAGCCTCACTGAAGCAGATAAAGGGACTGTAGCGATTCTCTCGACACTGGACAAGCTGGACCGTCAAGTAGACGAAGTATCCAAGGAGATCAACACGTACGTCCTTTCTCTTGTCAAAGACGAGAGACGAGAATTCGGTACGCGCAGTCTAACGCTGCCCGACTCGACAGAGCGCAAGCGAAAGCCGCGGAACATCTGAACCTCAAGCAAAAAACGGTTGCATTATCCTATCTCCGCTCGAAGAAACAGTTGGAATCAGTGTTGGAGAAACGGGTCGGTGCAGCTGAGCAGCTCCGGTCGGTGTTGAGAGGTATCGAGAACGCACACGGTGATGTCCAGGTCAGTTCAGCGCCTCTACGGGGTGCGTGCCAGGACTGACGTGCTGCACCCCACAACAGATCATGCGAGCGTACGAGACCTCTACTATGGCGCTCAAGGGCATATTAGCCCACCCCTCGTTGCAGAGAGACCACGTGGACGCGACTATGGACGATCTGGCGGATACCATGGCGGATCAGAAAGAAATCGACGATGCGATCCAAAGCGGCGGACAGTTGGCAGCATCTGCGGCAGGTATGGAAGCGGACGACGACGAACTGGCCCGAGAACTCGAAGGCCTGGTCAAGGAGCGCGACGAGGAGGAGCAAGCGAAACGACAAACGGAAGCTCGACAACTGGAACAAGAGCGGGAACTGGCAGACAGGATGGCGGCTCTGGAACCACATGGGGAGTCACGAAAAGCGTCACCAAGCCCAGCTCCGGAAAGCGCAAAACCAACTGCTGGGAAATCCGCGGATGTCGCTCCTGTAGACAAGGCATGGGAAGCCGTGTACGAGGAAGCTCAGGCGAGAAAAGTTGCTGAGGCTGCAAGGGCTGAAGCTGGCAGACTGAACAAGGAGTCCAAAGTATTCGAAGCAGCGTAGTAGTTGGAGGCATTCACAATCCTCGTTTCAACCAGGGTACAGTCCTTGTCGACGTAGTGGGGCAGCGAAAGTCGCTCGCCGGTTTATGCTATCCATATAATGCGGTTTGTCAACATCATGAGTGGCTACTCTAGAATTACATTATACACTCTCTGTAAACCCCAACAGTGACTTCTATCATAGCGACGTCTGGCATGGCCTCCTAGTTCCAGCCGACTTTCGCAAGCTTGGCGTGTCACATTGCCGAATACGTCAACACATCTAATACAGCAAGTTCAAACCCCAAAGAACGACAAGGATCAAACCCAGCTTGAATCCGGGGTTCTCTTTCGCCTTCGCCAATAACCAGCTCCAGTGTTCGCCAATCTTGGCTGTCGATTGCGATCGCCCTGCAGAGCCATTCCTCGGCATTGTGGCAAAGTCCGCGTCACCGTCGCCGTTAGGCTTTTCGAAATCCCCGGAGCCATCGTCCCGGTTCATCAAGGGAATAGATTCCGGTACATTGCATTCCGATTTCGTTGGTTCCACGGTTTCGGCAACAAGGGTCGAAACAGAGGTTGCCGGGACAGAATTGTTGGCGGCTGTTGGTGCTGTTGCGGGTGCCGGCAAGGTCTGCCTTGGCTTCTTTGGCTTTCCGACCGCCCATTCTGTAATTTCTCCCGTGGCCAAGGACACCTTGTACGACAGCCAGATGTAGATGATGGTCGACAAGACGAGGTTGAGAGGTCTCCAACTGGTCCCGGGAATGACGAGCAGGACGCCGTGTGTATCGGAAGCCATCCACGCGTGAAACTGAAGAATGAAGGTCTCGAGAGAGCATTGCCCGATGAACACGAACAGGCGAGAGGTGCATGATCGAAGCAAGGATGACGAATTTCGTAGAATGACGAAGCCGAAGATGAGAGGGAAACAAGCGATGTAGTGGTACTTGTTGTAAACAAATTTGCTTTCCAAGCTGAGTTCAAACCAAAAGTACCAGATGAAAGAGGCGATTGAGGCGATGACGGCGCCCTTCTGAGCGGTTGACCACCAAGGTTTGTCGGTCAAACGAAATTCGGCGACCTTGATGTAAGCGTACGCGGCAAGCATACCGCCGTAGACGATGTAGAGATCGAGGGTGACTCGGAAGTTCCATTCCCTTGCGGACCAGACGATACCAAAGATATTGTGGAGTAAAGTGAACAGCTTCTCATTCAAGGCGCCGTATGACAACAACACGCTGTTCAATGCGGCAGAAATGATGATCTTGCCAAGCATAAAGACGGGCTTGTCGTTATATTGGTGACCGATGAACATGGTGAAGTAGATGATGAAGTACCTGGGTGAGGGTGGTATCTTATAAGCACACGCGTCGACGTCAAAGTTTTATTTTCACAGCTTACCAGAAAGTAACCAACGGAGCGAAGTAATAGAAGACGTAGTCTGTGTTCATGGTGTACGGCAACACGACCGAAAGCAGATTGAGTCGGACCATGACCATGGCGATTCTCTGGA
Source organism: Naganishia vishniacii ANT03-052 (assembly GCA_015708705.1). Lineage (NCBI taxonomy): Eukaryota > Fungi > Basidiomycota > Tremellomycetes > Filobasidiales > Filobasidiaceae > Naganishia > Naganishia vishniacii. The sequence goes on along the minus strand of MU158397.1, from coordinate 116,694 downwards.
TGCCGAAATCCTTTCGCTTGTAGTAATAGGTAAAGTGGCCGTCTGCACATCCCAACAAAGAGGTCAGATTTTAGTGCGATCGATGCTGCAGCAAGGTACTCACAGCCGGTCATGAACAAGTAAGATGCAACCAAAGTTCGTACCGCGTTGTAGATCCCCGACGTCTTTGAAGCACCAAGGATATGATAAACAAGAATGGCAACTAAATGGTGAGTAGCACATGATGTGAGCTCGATGCGACCATGCGAAGCCTGATTAATCCAAAAAGAAAGACTCACTCTGCATCCAGCCTTTCCACTCGTCCGTTTGTTCCCGGTTCAGGAAACCCATATCCTTGTCCCTTTTCACGGTCGTCAAGCAGCCAACGACCAGGCATGCAAGCATGAGCGCTCCGAATACCCAGGGGTTGAATACCTTTTGCTCCTTGAGGAAGACGGTTGTACGATCCGCGATGAACAGGTATGCGATGGCAAAGCCGAACGTCGTCATTGCGACCGAGGCGGAAGGAGGAGCCAGCCAAGAAGAGTGTTTAGCGGCGAAAGCTGTATAGTGAACACCGGATAGCGTTAGGGTTCTGCCACCAAGACCGATGGATCAGGCTACTCACTTGAAGCCCTACTTTGAAGGAAGATGCTAAGAGGTGCCCATCCGCAGACGAACAAGAGGACAATCGCTTGAATAGGTCGGATAGGCTTGTATCTACGGCAACAAGCGCCGTTAAAGGTACTCGCTTCATCGTTGCATCGCCATCCAAACATGATCTCTGCCTGTTTCTTGAGCAAGTGGTCGGCATAGTGGATCCCATCCGACGTGAGCTCGGGAACGAGCAGTTCGTTGAATACGCTCGGCACTACGACGGGCGGTCGTTCAGGAGACACGGTATGTGAGAGCCGGGCGACGAGATCCGAGTTCATGGCATCAGTGTCAATATGATTGATGGTTTCGGCTCGCTCCGCATTCAACTGTGCGTCATTGGTAGTCGGGACCGGCACAAACATGATCGCTTGAGCGATACCTCGAGACGGCAGTGATGATTCTTTTCCCCGAAGGGAGGCGACGTATGGTGGAGGGTTCGAAAACGCTGAAATGGGTTGACTGTCCATGAGGTGTTCGAATGTCTGATCGATGACCCTTGTCCACGCTGAGATGCCTCCACTAGATGGATGTCGAAGGTACCAAAGACCGGTTCCCAAGACGAGCATGCCCGTCGGATCGTCACTCGAGCGAGACAAGTAGTCTTTCGTCCGAGTCGTATTCAGGAAAGGATCCCACCAGAACTCAAAGTTGAGCTCATGCCCTGTTCCTCCGCCTACATCAACTTTTACGCTCCTGTCTGAATGTTTCTCCCCTCCGGCTTCCTCCGCAGAAGCAGGAAGCTTTGGGTTGGCGAGCTTGGCTGACGCAAAAAAGAGAGACCGAACCGTCGAGTCACCGATGAAGCGGATAGTTCTGGATGATTCTGATGCGGTATGTGCGTCAAAAGGAGATGATGGGTCTGCAAGTGGAGTGAAGCATTGCTCGAGAAGCTTGTTGTTTGGCGGCATGTGCATGCAGCCTGTCAATGTCAACATTAGCATGGATGGCCTCGAGGCAAATCGGGTCAGCTGCAGGACTTGCCGTCTGGTTGCCAGTTCGTAAACTTTCCAGGATCATTCCACTGTCCGCTGATCAAGTACGACTGACATCGGTAAGGATCCGTCCAGTCTGTTGAAGCAGTGCAAAGGATTATCAGTTGTCCTACAAGCTCCCGTTAAGAGTCCGCCTCCACGACGTACCAAGCAAACCCCATCTCAAGAAACTACCAACCAACACCGCTACCGTCAATGCCGCCGATGCGTAATGCGGCCAGTTGGGATTGATCTGCGCAGACTTGGCTGAAGCCCTAGCCGCTGCCGACATGATGAGCGAGGGATTCCTTGCACTGGAGGGCAAGAAAGAAGGGATATAGCAAGACGACGAGGAGTATATACCCTAGACAGAGGGCATACAGTGGAAGTTCGCTGTCACAAGCGGGTCGACGCGTTGGGCATGTCTCACTTGGGACTGGTTGTCAAAGTCTTCCTCTTCCGAGCGTGTCCATTGTTGAGGATGATCTTCAATACAGCCATCGTACCTGGCATGCACAAGCGACAGCTTGGGTTGATTATATGTGTTGGAACCATCAGGGTGAGAGCCCTCTGGCTCTGTCTTTTCGCAATTCTGCATTCATATCCATCTACCAAAGAGAAAAAGTAAAGGTGGAGGATGAATCGGACTAATTGCTGGTGCGCTGGTTAGATTGCTTCCATCACTACTCTCTAGATTGGTCGAATCCGCAAATCGGCACGATGCTTGCATTGCAGCCAGCAAGCGTCGGGTGGACAGCTCGACCATGCTGCTGATCTCGTGACTTCTTTCGTCAGCTGCAACGGTAAGACTAAACTTGACAGCATATCGTTACCATCGTTTGGCGCCGTTAGTTGCGAAGGGCGACACGGCATTGCTTTCCTACGGGAAAGACTCGTAGACCGAAATAGGGTAACCAGTACCATACGTCCATGCTCATGCCATTCTTGCATCTCATTTTATCTTGCATCTCATTCTATTGATACAAGGCATAGAGGCTCCCAATGGGGCATGCTAAAAGTACTGATGCTGATTGATTTCCCGTCGTCTACAGTAATGCTGTTTGTTGATCGTCCATGATGATGTGTGCAAGGGCACTTGCGGCTAATCTGATTATACTTGACTCGCCCGTTGATGATGCCTTTGTATGCTGTGTGTTGTTCTGATTGGGCTTCGTTAATTGGGCGACCTCATCCTGAACCCAGGAAATCGTGCTTGAGGATTCGCGAAGTCTTGTGCTGTATCAATGATGATTGCCAATGTCATGCCGAAAGTTGTTTGACGGCGTCGATCTTGATTACACTGGCCTTTCCGAGGCGGTGCTGCGGCTCTGGGAATCTTCGGACGTCGAAGCATCATCGGCAAAGCCATCGGCCGCGGCAGGCACCACGCTATTGTAGTGAACACCGCCGTGATAGCTAAGCCGGACGACCTTTGCGTCCTCAGGCACATCTTCCCCTTCTCCGAACACTTGCTCTCGGTCGGATTCATAGATGATCAACCGGCAGGCGTATAGCTGCGTAAAGGCGTATAGTTCAAGGTAGCCGCCCCATACTTTGGATTTACGCATGCGAGATACGTATTGCTCGTACGTTTGGCCGTGTTCGTTCCAGTTGTAACAGCTCAGCGTGTCGGCATGCGTCTTGAGATAGTTGCATATCGCGGTACGTAGTTCGAAATGGCGTCCGGAGTCGTTGAAGAGCTGGTGCGCAAAGACACGAAAGAGGCAGTTTCCTGCGAAGAATAAGAGGCGACAATGAGCCGCTGTCTTATGGGAAAGGGGGGAGCTCGTGACTCTTACCGTCACTGGCAACATTCACGACGCGTAGTCCAATCTGTCGTAGCCGCTCACCCAACGCTTTGTTTGCTGCTTCTACGCTTTCCAGGGTTTGTGCGGGTTCCGCTACTAAGGTACTTGATCGAGTGTTCCTGCCATGTGAGCCTGTGATGCACGAAAAGAATTGTTAAAGATGTGTCGAGCCGAGCCGCAAATATCCAACCTACCTCGAGGTGGCATGCTTCCCACACTGGCGGTTGATTCCCGGCTTCCTGGCACAGATGACATGGCTCGATTTCGCCGCTTCCTCTTCCCGTTCACCGATAAATCTTGATCATCCGTGGGACTCAGAATCCTATTCACTCGCCGTTTCTTGCCGTGCTTCGCAGGAGGTTTCGGCATCTCCACATATTCATCATCGTCATCGTCATCGTCATCTTCGTCCTCCTGAGATCGCATAGTGGACTCGGTTGAAGTGGAACGACCGACATCATCTTCTCCGCTCTGAGAAGGACGCAGACGTAGTCGTACACGAAGACCGGGACGAATATGTGGTCGCGGCGCGACAGTTAACTCCCTCTCCACCCGAGATTCCTCCTCGGCGGTCGTCGTGGTGTGCGCTGTGGTGGAAACGGAAAGTGTGGCTGACATATCCGACGAAGCCGAGGAGTGTCGACGTGGACGGATGGTTCGCGAGCCAGCGATAGAGGGAGAAGCAGTGTCGACGCTATGAGTAGCGTCTGTGCTAGTCGTACTCGAGGATACCGCACTCTGATTCAGTTTCGATGATGGGCCAGTTTCGCCAGGTCCTTGTTTTAATCGCGGTGTCGACAAGTTGCCAAAATATCCAACGAAATCGCGAATGGAATCCTTTGAAGGCGCTGGAGGTGGGGTGCGTGGCATGGCAGGTAGAGAGACACGAGTTAGTGTGGATGAAGCGGACCGAGTGGTGGGTAAAGATAGCGATAGTGCTCGAGCGGGGCCTAGCTTCAATGCTGAGAAGCCTGTAGCTGGAGCGCCTGTTGGTGCTAGCGTCTTGCCATCGATCCCTCGATTGTCAGTGGTAGTCGTCGTGTGAGAACGGGTTCGACGGGCTGGAGCATCGGCAGCGGCAACTGACTCGACTTGCCGAGAGCGAGGTCGTGTGAGTTTGGATACGTGAGACATCTCTTTTCTATGTTCTGTTATGATATGCAGGAGGATGTAGTCTTGTGTCGCTGCAGTGTCACTGGAAATAGCTTGGCTCAGTATTGAGCAGGAGATCGCTGGGGACGTTACACTGCTCACCGATCTCATTAACCGTGTCTGAGGGGTCTTATATTGACTTTTTTGAACGTTGGAGCGCTCGTACGCTCCTTGTCGACTTGCTGGCAACAGTATCCAGTGAAGTGAAATATATCGTCTATGATATCGGTCGGAAGATCCCCCGAAGAGCCTGGCACATTCCTGACTCTCCGATTGACCAGTTCCCGAAAATGCGCGGAGAAGGCGAAAGGATCCAAACAAGGGGAGGTCGTTTGTGTAGACGCTAGGTTACTGCGAATAGCTGTGAAGGGTACTCGCAAAGGTGAAGACGAGGCTGACGAGATGACAGACAAAGATATTGATAATCCGGGTTTAAAACGCCTCCAGATGTCGCTTGTGTGACGATCCCGGTTCGCTTCTTTAAGGGACGATCATTGTCTCGTTTTGAATACGAACCACAGCTTTAGGCCATGGCTCAGGCCTGCCAAGGGGAAATGAGAGGAGGAGAGTCTGGCGAGATGTGATGGTGATGCTAGAGTGAAATCAGGCAGTCGCTGCAGGAAAGTTGCCTTTAGAAAGTTGAAACGAGCTTTTCATCGATTGCTCGTCTCGTCAGCCAAAGGGAAACTCTCTGACGCGCACGGACACACGACGGGCGCACGACCTTGGAACTCTCTGTGAGACCCGTTAAACTGGGACGACCGGCTGGCGGTATAATATCTTGAAGTGTGTCGGAGCTAGTTGTTCCGCCGCTCAGCTTACATAATAAACAGCCTGAATATCAGCGGCTCTTTGGCCCAAAGACAGTTCCGGAAATCTATTCACAGCCGGTCCCGCTTTCTCTGATTTCTTCATTCCTCCCCAACTATGCAACTGGAGAAGTTGTAACAAACTCTTTGCAACCAGCTCAGCTTCTGTGGCAGAAGCACACTCTACGCCACCATGGTCTCCGTCGCTGTCAAGTACTCCTCCAAGCCTACCGTCTCGGTTGACTTTCCAGCCAAACATCCTGGCCAGGTAACCGTAGCGGACTTGAAGAAGGCTATCCACGCAAAGTTCCCAAAGGTAGGCGAGATCGAGGTCACTCAGACTCCAACCCTGATTCTCTTTCTCGTGGCGTGTGACAGCTTACCCCTGTTCGACAACGGATCACCATTCCCTCCCCCTCGGCTGGAACGGATTCCAAAGCAAAACCCACTGTGCTTGATGTCGCTGTTTCCACACTTGCAACTTATGGTGTGCCGGATTCAGGAGCAGAATTGCGCGTCAAGGATCTTGGACCCCAGGTCTCTTGGAGAACCGTGTTCTTGCTTGAATACGTGAGTATAGCAATTCGTTCAGGGTTGTAATGCCGGTACTGATTGAGCCGCTGTCTCTGCACAGTTTGGACCGTTGTTCATTCAGCCTCTGGTCTTCTACCTGTCGTACAAGTATGGATACAGCCTTGCCAGTCTCCTCAATGCCGTTGGCATTAACGCCCTTGGAAAAGCTGCCCCGTACACTCCCTCGGCACTCCAGAAGTAAGCCATTCGGGCTTCCCAGCGTGTTGCTGGAAGCTAATGAACGTGCCGTTCTATAACAGGACCGTTCTCGCATTGCAGATGTTGCACTACCTGAAACGTGAACTGGAGACCATCTTCGTACACAAGTTCTCGCACGCTACCATGCCTTTCAGAAACATCTTCAAAAAGTACGTCGCTTCCTCTTCTCTCTCGTAATGCTTGCCCTCTGATTTTGGCAACGCGAATGGTTTCCAGCTGCGGTCATTACTGGCTGCTGTGCGGAGTCTCGACCGCCGTCGCACTCTACCGACCTGCCTACTCAGCCACTGCCCTTCAAGGTACCATCTTCAACGACTTCAACTGGATTGGCATGTGGGTTGGCGCTTGGGCTGTAAGTATCTCGCTTGCGAGCAGTGAAATTATAACGCCGCTGATCTATAAGCGTTCGGTTGACCTTATAGTGGGCGGAATTCTCCAATCTGTTGACACATCTCAACTTGCGAAACATCCGGACTCCTCCTGGACAACCTAGAAAGTTCCCTAGGGGGTACGGTTTCGATCAGGTCACTTGCGCAAATTACTTGTTTGAGTCTTGTGCCTGGATCGCCATCAGCATCATGACCTGTGAACCAGCTAGTACGTTTCTTCTTCGCGTTGCTATGCACCCGCTAGAATCTGAAGTGTTTGCTGAATTTGAATCCTTCTTTATAGTGATCCTGTTCACAGCCGTGTCTGCCGGTCAGATGGCTGATTGGGCTGCAAAGAAGCATCGAGTTTACAAGAAGGAACACGGAGACAAGTACCCAAAGAACAGGAAGAGGATGATTCCGTTCACCTGGTAAAGAATGGGCTCTCGAGCGTTCCCAATCCTTTGATATACGAGCTCTCGTCGTTGTTGCTCGATTAGCAAGATCACAATCCTCGAAAGTATTGGACGGCACTACATGGCCAAACATCTATAGATTCCATGTCTATATGTCTCATTCCGAGGTGAATCAGGACTTTACGGCCCGGTCACTCGTCCCCATCCACCATTCTCGCTTTTCCTTTGCCTTTGTTCTTGCTCTCCACTTCCAAGCTCTCATGAACGCCATTTTCCTTCACCTGCTTCGAGTTCATGGTCTCCTTGGAGAACTGTTTTTGCACCTGCGCGTAATGAGCCATTTCTTCCGCTGAAACACTAGGCACGAGGTCTTTGAGGGCGGCTTCAAAGTCGGCGGCCTGCACCACGACTTCAAGCTCGGCTGGCGAAGCCATTTCTGCCAAGTAATATCGAGGGTTCAGAGGCCACGGGTGTTGATGCGGTGGCGGTTGCGCATTCAAGATTTCTGGACGCAAGATACAGAATCAGAGCCATGTATGCGTCAGAGGAATTGGCGGGGCCTACCTATCCTGCCGTCGACCTCGGCGGCTGTCCGTGACATCGCCTTCAACATTGCATCGGAGCAAAGAGCATAGAAGTCTGCTCCGGTGTAGTTGAACGGACATTGATCGGCAAATTTGCGAAGATTGAGCTCGGGATGTAACTTGAATTTCCGGGTGAGGGCTTCCATGATTTTGCACTGGGTGTCGTGATCTTGGCTAACGCTTAGATACAGCATCCGATCGAATCTGCAAAGACAACTCCCTTAGAGGACTTAAACGATGGGGCGCCGGGACAAGACTCACCTTCCAGGTCGTAACAGCGCTGGATCCAGGAGATCTGGCCGGTTGGTGGCGGCCATCACGAATACACCAGCTCCACCAGACCCGTCAGACATGCCGTCGAGTTCCGCCAGCAATTGCGATACGATTCTGTCCATGACACCGCCAGAGTCGCCTTGATTGCCACGTTTCGGAGCTACGGAATCCAGCTCATCCATGAAGATGACGCATGGCTGCGCGTCACGGGCTCTTTGAAATACTCTCCGGACATTGGCTTCGGATTCACCAATATACATATTGAGCAATTCGGGACCCTTGACCGAGAAGAAGTTGAGCGAGCACGAAGTCGCGACTGCCTTTGCCAAAAGAGTTTTGCCAGTACCGGGAGGCCCATACAGAAGAATACCTAACCGCAATATTATCAGAGACTGTGCTCGATGGAAGATCGGCTACGTGCTCACCTGAACGCTTCTTGAGACCATTCGCAAACAGCTCCGGCCTTTCTAGTGGTAACTGAATGGTATCCAGGATATCGGCCTTGACCTCTGACAGACCTCCAACATCATCCCAGGAAACATTCGGGATTTTAGGCGCGCCAATACTGTCTGCCAATGATGTTCGAGCATTCTTCAGGGCCTGTTCAAAGTCATCCATAGACAAAGTGACTCCGAGTTTCTTCAACAAGGACAGATCATCGCTGAAGGCAATCGGATTAGCGATTGCTGGGGTACACTCGTGGAGTAACGCTACATACCAGGCTGCCACTGACTGACTGATGGCAAGATATCTCGCCTGGTTGACAAGATTGGCGAGATCGATGGCCTGCAAGGCTGCTGTCTGGGCGGCGAGATATCTGAGGTCCACATCGGGGGACAGTGTGCTCTGTCCTACAGCCTGTACAAGAATGTCCAACCGCTCGCTCTCCGAAGGGGCCTTTGCAAGCACATTTTAGCCAGGTTTCAACGCGAGTGTTGCACGATTCTACGGACCTTGATCCCGACCTCTTGTTTGAAGACGGTCAACAACTCGGATGCGATGTCATCGGATTCGGACGTGGTGGCAATGAAGACAGTTGGGTATCCCGACGCCAAGGCAGCATCACGCAGCGTGTCGACAATAGACGATAAGATCGATGCGTCTAGTCATCGAGGTGAAATTCAGTAGGAGTAGGATGCAAGAATGTGCGTCGGCACTCACCTTTCCTGCTGCCGGGATTCCTGTCCTTGCTCCCGATAGCTTCCAAATGGCGCAACAAGAAGATTGAAGGCGCGCAGTCTGTTGCCTTTTCGAAGGCAGCCTGGAATGCTCCCTGAGTCTTGGCTTCAGAGTCACCCAATAATGTATAGCCATCCACCTAGAAGGAGTAGACGGTCAGCTTCTGCGTATGCGATTGTAGATGAAATTCCACTGACCTCTACAAGGTGTACGCCCAGTTGTTCGGCCACGTGCTGTACGAGCCTTGCTTTCCCAGAACCCCGTGCTCCGGTTAACAATATTGGCACAACTAAAGAGTACCGGGACGATAGGGACGATGATCTCAACGCTGCCCTTACGCCATTGCGTATGGTCCTGTAAGCGAGTTTGGCAAACGGTCTGAAGGGCTCATCTGCGAGAAATGTCGGCCGTGAGTGTTCGAGCGGTACCGTCGAGGATTTCAGACCGGCGTACCGATGCCCCACCATTTTTTCGTGCCTGCAATGCCCAATCCATACTGCACTCCGACCGAAACCATCCTCGTCCTCTCCACGTCTATCCAGCATCCGAGCTCGCCTCCTCGAGCCTTTGAGGAGACGGAAGAAGCGAAATCCTGCTCGAGCGGAACGAGAGGGTCGTAAGTCATGTCCGTAATCTGGAAATAGACCAAGTTGTCTGGTCTGAGAGAGGTCCCTGTCAGTTGTCCAGCCCGAACGGGTTGGCGGATACAAACCACTCTAGACGTACTTGCGTTTTCCTCTCAACAACGAATCGTCCTCTGTCTCCTCTTCCGCGACAGAACAAACCGGCACAGCAACAACGTCCCCGTGGCGGATGACTCTCTTCCCCGGGACTTTCGCCCGGGAATCAAAGAATTCGCGTAAACCGCCTGTAAACTGCCTTTCAAATTTCTTGTTCACGCTGTACGGATTTGCAAGTCGCGCGAGGGTGATACTCTTGGCCGTCGGTAATGGTGGTTGTCGTTGTCCAGAGGGTATTGGTAGGAGGAGGATAGAGGTCTCTCGGGAAGACTGATACGATGAACGAGGTAACAGATTATGCAGCAACCCTGGCGAGAGAAAGATTGGCTGATTTGGGCTGTGAGTAGCGTTTGCTGAAATTAGCTCCGCCCTTTTCGAGAAAACGATCATACTTACAGATCATTCTCGGCGTCCTCGTCGAAATCTTCTATCACATCAACCTGGACCAACCTTTCGCACGATGCGTCTCCCTGTGCATAGCAAATCAAGACCTGCCCAATCCGAAAAATATACGCGTCAACAAAGCTGTGCTCCGGGAAATCGACCCTGCGAACAAGGACATACCCAGTCACCCACGAACACCCCGGATCTGGCAAGACCTTTAAGGGTAAGCCACACAACGGCTTCATCATCTGGCCATTCCATCCCCTCTGCAGAACCCATCTCCCCATCTTCCGTCACCACCTCCACATCCTCTCTCGCCTTTCCCTTTCCGTACATGGCAGAGTTTCGTTCATGGTACCGTGTAGATGCCGATAGCGGACGCCGACGAAGTGGGAACGGTTCAAATGCGAATCCTCGAAATGTATCCTGTTCTTCTGTGTCCCCGTTCTGTTCAGTACCGTTGCGTGCGGTACCAGACGCGCCGAGATGTCCGGCAGTACCATTCGCCGCTTCACCTACGGCACCACCAGAATCCGCCGATATCCTCTGTCGCGCATCTTCCGGTTCCCCCGGAAGCGTCTGCGGTAGTTCAGGTTCAGGCGACGCGTACGACCCGGGACGGGGCGTGATACTCCCCGAACTGTCGGACAACGATGATCCCAGCGACGAGGATGAGTGACCGGTTCCCAGGAGGACATCTGTATCGTCGGCTCCTCCTCCATCATCATCATCATCCGAAGACGGGTGATCATCATCCAGCTCATCATCCCAGAACGGATCGTCCTCATCCTCTTCCTCTTCCTCCTCGAGAAGTTCATCAATCCCTCGTCCGTGCGGCAAGACCCCGGCTCTCCGCCTCCGTCCCGCCTCACGCCTCTCTCTCGCCGGATCCACCACGAGACTGGCACTAAGGAACCCATCGGCGCTAAAGTTCAACATGGCACGTTGCTGTCTCGTCGATCGTGTAGCGGTACTCCGTGCACCGCCGCCTCCTGTGCCGAGACGGAGGGCTTTATGCTGAAGCGATGCGGAAAGGGCGAGTCGATCCACAAGGGAGTGATCCGCGTGAGAGGTGGAGGAATGCCCGGCATCCCCGTTCTGATGGGTCGTTGTCGTTGGTGCCGGCGTGGAAGGCGAGGAGATGATGAGTTCCGTTGTGGAGCGGGAGATTATACCTTGTGTGAACGGGATAGCGAGCAAGACGGCATAGGTTCGCCCGGTGCGGGAGCAGGTCCAGTGGGTATCTTGCTGCACGATCACGGGTCTTGTCTCTCCTGCCCGCGAGTCTTCACCATCCTCCGCCGCGACAACACAGACCAGCCCACCGAGCTCCACCAACACCTCTTCCGCTTCATCCTCATCCGACAAGCTACGCCTCGGTTCGGCGGAGTCTCCCGCGACCTGATGGAGGATCACCTTGGTGAGCACCGGAGGCCGGACGAGGGAAACGCGAGCAAAGACGTCGGTGTGTTCAAAGTCGTCTAGGTGGTCGACGAGAAGTGGGTGGTTCTCGAGAGCGGATTGTGGGATCGATAGGTCGAGGTCCTGCTCGTCAGAGGTGTTGATGGTCTGTCGGAGTGCCGAGTAGAATTAGTCTGGGAAAGATGGTCTCGCGGATCTAGTCACAATACAGAGAACGGCACTTACTTCCGTCCCCAAGGGTTCCGGCCAAATAAGAAGCACATCCTTTCCCCTCTGCCTACCCTCCGCACCCCGCGTCCCGCTCACTTCCTCTCCATCGCCCATTCCCATCCCATTCCCAAAAGAAGACTGCCACAACCCTTTCTCCTCTGCCGTCTTTTCAAACTCGACGCACAGCGCCAGAGGCACGACATCTTCTTCTCCCGTACCCGCAACGTCCGAGCTGTCGTCGTCGTCGTGTGCTTTGCGTAGTTTCCTGTCGAGTGCTCGGGTGAGGACCGCTCGCAAAGCCGAGAGGGATGTCGGCTGCGCAGTGTCGTCCTGTGGAAGGATGTTCACTCTCGTTCGTATGAGATGCATGGTGCAGTCATCTGTTGGAAGAGTAAAAGAGAAGAGTCGCATTCATTGAATTCAAGCTATTCGTATACTTGGAGAAAGAGGAGAGCGTGTCCGGCTACGGCGGCTATTCATTTGTATCCGCACCAGGGCCTGTTGGAGGAGGTATCCCTATGTATGGTCCATAGCACCGGTTGTTCGAGTGGACGACTTTCCACCCACGTTTCGAGGCAATCAGTCCCTTTGCGGAGTGGATGGTAACAGGAGGTATTAGCCTCGGAGGGCGACGAGGGTGCTGCGTCGACAGCATAATTAGCAGATGCTATGTTGCGATAGGCGTGCACCCAAGGCGGGCAGTGTGGTAGCGTGATATTCCCCGCCGCTCTCTAGCACAAGACTTTGCGGAACCAACAGTGATCTCAAGCTATGCATCGTCCCAATAGGACAGCACCTCCAGGATGGACAGCGTAGTAGTCTTCTGTCACCACCATACGTTCAATACTTCCAGACATGATCTATCCATTCGGGGCAATTACCGTACCGTCGCGCGTGCAATCGGGAGATGAAACATCAATTACTGGTAAAGTCGAGGACGACAACTATCATCTATCATTCATTCGAGACGTGTCTGTCATCCTACGCACTACGCAGATCCCTTCGGAGAGATGGCTATCGTGGAGGACTACGTTCCGGACTCGGACGATGAGGACACGGTCGACGTTCTTCCCCCGGTCCCGGTCGAATCTCCAGCAAAACAGCCAGGTGGAGAGGAAGCTGATACAAAGGGATCCTCGATGTCTAATCTGCTGGAAAGGCTTCGTGTCCCGGAAGCGTTGAAGGATCCTATAAAAGCCGCGGAGATTCGTGAGTCCTTGATGTACTGTGTTCAGCGAGACTGGAGCTGAGGTTCTCGGGCTCGGACAGCGCCTACACAGACCACTGCATATCAGACCAGAATCACATCCGCATTACGTGAATTAGCAGCTCGCTTGTCGCGCCTACCGACCAAAGACGAGTCGAAGGGCGACCATGCAGCGCAGGAGAGGGGAAATCCTGAGGTCACTGTTTATGCTGCAGTGTCAAGGTTACGTGGTGTGACTAACGGCCCTGACGGCATCGTCATCACGTCAGAAATCCTGCAACTGGTTGAAGGTAGGAATCTCCTATCCATGCTCCTCGACTGCGTTAACATATCCGCCTCGTCAGACGTCCTCAACACTCTACCAGAACCCTCGAAAACAGCCCACGCCATCCTCCTGGGCCTCAAAACAATCTTCTCTGGCAACCCGCATCCTGACATCTCAATCGAGTCGGGAAGAAGACTCCTACGTCCTGTTGGAGGCGAGGCGGGGAGAAGCGATCTGTTCGATGAGCAGACCTGGAAAAATGAATGGGGCACCTGGAATAGTTTGCGGTGGTGTGTAGAGGTCATGTCGGTACGTTTTCTCTATCGCGTAAGACCCCAGCGATAGCTAATCAAGTCAATGACTAGACTCAAGACCTAATCGACAACATACCCTTGATAATACCCCCACAACTAATCCTTCTGGACGACTTCAAATCGTCCTACCGCATACGAGGTCTTCACATCATCCCAGCCTTCCTCCGAATCCCACCTCAAGTCCTCCACAGAACCGGCATCTCCCAGCTCCTCCTCCGCTCAATCCAGCATTCCATCTCTCTACACCCACACGCACCAGAACCACCTCTCCTCGAACCAGCGCTCGCTCAGCTTCTGCAGCTGCTGCATACTTTGTATCCTGTGGGGAAAGAGGAAGAGGCGGCAAAGCACATCGAGGAAGCCGTGGAGAAGGGGATCGTCAATGGTTGGGCGTATGCAAAGTCGGGGAAGGAAGGCGTCGAGTCGTTGATTGGGGTTGCGAGAGCGGTGGAGATGATTTGTCGGCAAGTCGGGTTGGGCGTCATCAGGTGGCTGAGGGTTAGTGCCATTTTCGCCTGCGTGCGAAGACCCCGTCCTCTCCGTCGCGGCGACTATAGCTGACGGTTTGGAATCACCTACCTTGCCATAACCGCCAACAGACGTTCATCCCTTCCCTTCTGTCGCCACTCATGCTGCCGCCGCTACCGTACATCGTCCCTCTCCAGCTGACGAACCTGGAGGCCCTGCATACACTACTTTCGACAATAGAGAAAACGGGAAGGGCAGCCCGGTGGAGAGGGGAGATTATAGATGGCGTGGGCAGGTTGGTGGTGGCTCTGCATGAGAGGGGTGTCACCGCTTCCGCAGGCCACATAGACGCGATTAGCGGCGGCAGCGATCAGAGACAACAGAATCAGGATAAAATGGAAATCGCAGGCCAAGGTGAAAATCATGGAGATCGACAAGGTGCGGTCGACAACTGCGCGCTTACCGTGCGAGCGGAGTATGCTGATCTTGTTGTACTGCATAGATCTGTTGCGAGGTCTCTTGAACATGTGTACGAGAATAATTGGTGATCTAGTTCGAGTCGCTCCCAGCATGAAAGAGGTGAGTAGCCGGTATATATCGGTACAGCCTCTGTAGTTTGCATGCTGATTGACTTTCGCTCTTGGGTAGTCCGAGATACCGGCTCTCGTTGAACTAGATCCGAACGCATTTGCTTTCCTCTCGTTACTTCAGGATACTACGACGGAAATCACGACGCGACATGAGCTGAACCTGTCCCACCTGAACGATATCCATCAAATACACCTCGAAACTGCATTCTAGAACCGAAACACTGCGGCCGAGTACAAAGGAGCCATATATATCTTGCCCTCACGCCGGTCCGCCAAAAAACGGCGACCTTGTTCAAGACGCGGTGACCACAAGCCCTACAGCACATTCACATGAATCTTGCAAGCTAGCTTAGAGAGTAGAGGAAGTACGCGGAGAGCTGTTGCAACATGAAGATCAGTCGAAGTTGCAGCATACCATCTACATATGACAGCGCACCAGCAAACGAATATGTGTGTTGTAACCAGTAAATACCTGGTAACAAGCCAGGCCTCGCTGTCCGGAATCGAAGCAGGGAGAACGTGCCAATTCCGTCCAACATCGGAATACAACGTCTGACATGACTACACGCTTCACGATACACCCAAGGCTGAAAAGGTGACAGAACGCATTCTCTAAGCGTAGTTTGCATGCTGTGCTCCCCTTCGATGCTGACTAGTGGGAAGCGCGTCTGGAAAGTGCGCAGGTGATGTCGCCTGCGAGTCTGAGGCATAGTTTAAATCCAGCGATATATGTCTGGGTGAACGATGCTGACCTTGTTGGGCACTGTAGCAACAGCCAGACGCGCCGGTTCCGAGTAAGTGAGTCCTAATCGAGGCAATTGGCATGGTTCCCTTAGGTTTCAAGTGACCTCACGTCATCGACTCCTGCCCCTAGCGCGCCGACCCGATCTCCCGAGACATGTCAGACAACCTGGTGTCCGGAATAGCTTCCGGAATGACTCCGGAATGAAGCTGACGACTGGTATTATAATAGCTGAAGAGGAACCTTTGTACATTGTTGAATTGCTGACGTGCGCAATAATACTCCTCCTCACCGCGATGCTAAGCAACAACTGGTAGCCACATGCGACTACGTTACTGTGAGCGCTACTAGCCAGCTACAGCAAGGGCCCGGCTCAAGCGTTCGTTTGTCACCGCTGCCTCCGGCCTCAGGCACATTTCAGTGCCCTCTAGCACGCCGCGGGCCAAGCTATGTCATTGCTGATATGTAAGCCGCCCAGCCATCCACATCCACAAAGCTATGCACAAACGCTCAAGCTCTTGATCCCTTTCAACAGAGCCGAAGAGGAAGCAATCCACCGGTCCACCGGGTAGGCCGAACGATATCGGCTCGGCTTGGCTTCAGAAGTCTTGGAAAATGGACACGGCCTGCTGACAGCCAGTCAGCTCCTTCGTTGGTTGACAGAATGTTGTATACGGGACTGCTGTCGCTGTGATGCGTTCCGAGGTAAGTAGACAGCCGGACATTTATATAAGTACCAATCTGTTTGCTCATATCAACTCATCGACAACATTCCAGCTCAGTTTCCGAGGCGGAAAGGACTCTGCAATCTATCCAACGTTCCACTATGCTGTCCACCAAGATCACCGCCGCAATCTTCGCCTCCCTCTTCGCATGCACCAAAGCTGCGCCTGTCGCTCAAACCGATGACGCGATAATTAGCGTTGGGGAATCCTTGGACATCGACGAAATTATTGCGGCAGATGTCGGCTCAGCTCCGCCTACTTCCACCGGCGGTCGCCAGATCCGATGGCAATCACCTGACGGGATCGAGCTGTGTTGGCAAGTCAACAACGGCGCATTGGGCAATGGCCAGAGTGTTGGACTGTAAGTGTCGACCCGCACAGTCCTTTATTTCTCGTAGAGTTGACCCCCTGGACTGCGTAGCAACTTTTGTTTTACCGACAATCTCTCGTTCTTCCCCTTCCAGCAATGGGTATATACCGAGGGAAGCACCAAGATTCGTCTCGCGCCCAACAGCATCAGCGATACCGATTTTTGCATCGACTTTGGAGAGAACCTCGGCGCCGATGGTCAAGGTCTGAAGATTTGGCAATGTTACGACGGTTTACCTCAGCAGCAGCTGTACATCACCGACGACAACCACATCGCCGTCGAAAACGGACCCGGACAATGCGCTGATGTCCGAGCCGAATCAATGTTCCGACCTCTTGAACCTTACGGAGTCTTCAAGGATGTTCAATCATGGGAATGCTCCGCCGATAATACTAACCAGGTCAGTAGGCGCACGCAGGTCGTAGCTCAGGTCTCTACGGATTGCTGATGAAGATGGATGTCTCTCTTGACTCAGATTTTCGGCTTCGCTTAAGGGTCCAGCCAGCAACTACTTTGGAGAATCCAGTATCGAACAATATATCAAGTCGGCCTAGCGCTCATGGCCCTCACGAATAACTTGATTCCTATACACGGACAACTATACTTGAACAATTATACTCGGACAACTATAAGGATAGGAAAACGAAATACAGCCCAACGGCCTTTGACGACTGTAACCCCCTACGCATATGCCTCTCAATCGGACCAGCTTCTTCCTGTTATATACAATGTGACATAATTATATATCCCCTATGTCTATGATCTATTAAACCGTTATATTGTGACATAAGACGCGAGCGATATTCTCCGTCTTGTCACAAGGGCAGTCTATTCCAGTCGCAAACTTTAGATGTACTAATGGACGCTGTGGCGTATGCTCTGGTTCGCGAATAATAGGATTGGCGGAAATTGCGAGAGCGTTACCTTGCCCCCCTTCCGCAGCTTCTCCTCGAGGAGTTTCAATCTCCTTTGCTCATCGTGCCATGAACCCGTAGGGACCGATATCTGCGGCGCTGAACCTTCGGACACGACCATTGGCGGGAAGAACTGTGCATATTGTCCAGCGACAGGATGAGACGCTCCGATCATGACAACAGCATGATCAATTCGTGACCCGGTGAGCAGGTTTGTTCAGAACAACCAGTCCTCGATAACCTGCGACAAACCGACCACCCGGCGCTCGACCATATATCCGCTGACTGTCGAGGATGAAAGATACGCTGCTTGCCAGGTACTGGCCGAGAAGTGTGGGGGATCACTTGTAAGGAGCTCCCACCTTTGTGGAAACTGACCGATGTTGCGACGGAATTCGAGCCGGATCCCAGTTCCGTTCGTGTCGACAATACATGAAGTTACCTTCCAGGGAGACCATCCACTAGTCCGGTCGGAAAATGGTCGCAGGGTGGTGAGTGGCAGAACGTTTAACAGCTGTCAGGCGCTCGAAGCCAATCGAGCCAGACTTGCACCGTCATATCACACCCGCTTCGCCGCAAAGCTCAAGTTTGTATAGGCGCGGCGTTCCACCTGAGACTCGTCGACACACAGCATTGAATGCCTCTGTCAGATCATGTTCAATGTTAGGATCGACGTGCGTTACTCGATTACGCGCCACCCAGCGTTAACATGCGAACGGGAACCAGAAGTGTGAAAGGTTGTCTACTGTCCGCCAGGCATTCCTCGCTCACTCTGGTCGGGGCACAGTATCACTTTCCGGCTGATTGATATCCAGATACATTTGGCATCCTTTCGCATTGCGCCGACCGTTCTGCACTGTGACCCTCTCTAGACTCTCAGAGGGAGGTCTGTCCAAAGCGAGTCGAGCGCGACCTACATACACGCCACGCCCGGAAAACAACACATATTTTTTCGATGTCCAAATTGCTCTGGAGGCCGAATGCAGCGGAATAACCTTTCCACTTCGTCAGATCGAGTGCAAGGATGATGCCTAGCCTGCTGGCCGACGGGGACGAAGTATAGCTGAAGAATATGGTCGAGAACCGCCGCCGCCGCCACCCGTCTGCGGAACTCAAGAGTTGCCGATTCAAAAAACGCCTCTTCCCGCACAGCACGCCTGGAATGTGGGTTTCGTGGACGATGGTGTTTTGGTGGAACAGAAGTAAAGCGGCAACCTTTGGAAAGCTCACGAGAATGGCAACGGCCTTCGGTGCAAAAAGAATCGCGTCAACAATCCAAATCCAGTCCAATCCAGTTCAGGAAAAATGCAAAACAACAGTCGACGCCAGGACTCGAACCTGGGCGGGCAGAGCCCAATTGATTTCTAATCAATCACTATAACCACTCAGTCACGCCGACTTGTGATATTGCTCGTTCAAAAACGTATAATATGGCATCGACCAAATGGTCGCCCCTCCCACGTGCTCGCGTTCTGATATCGCCTCGACGGAGATGCTTGAACAGGTGCTTGAACAAGAAGACAGCAGGAGCGACACTGGCGAGTGAGAACCGGGCCCACGACCGGCAGAGGCTCGAGAACGACATCGACCAGCACAGCTACGACAGCCGTACAGCGCCGCCGCGGCTGTTCGGGGGCGATGACGAATCCATGCACAGAGCAAAGTCTCGATCGCCGAAAGGGCGACGTAGCTGTTCCGCGCGGTGTTTCGCATTTATTCCCTGCCTGCCGTAAAGTGTATTTTCTTAGGAAACAGGCGCTCGTTCAACGATACTTCCGACAACTTTGCAAAAACCAACTCCCTGCCTTGTTCCAACTTTCGGGAGGCTTGACCATCGCCTATCACTACTGTCATCTTTGATCGTCGTCAACCGCTGGCTGGAGACGGGTAGAAGATCGCTGTCCGCAGAACGGTGCAATCCAGGACCAGCAACATCCGCATTTCGCGCGCGTTCTAGCCTACACCGCCCTCGCGCTACCATCAAAGCCTCACCAAGGAGTCTGATTCGCCAACCCATCATCTGGATAGTAATAACTCGGGTATATCTTCAACAGCATCTTGAGCCACAACCACACCTCCAGCCTTGGATCAAGTAGAAAGTAGAAACGATACACCTATCGAATGGAAATGGATTTTGTAAGTGCTTGACCCGACTTCGACTCGACGAGGCTGTGGAGTTGTGCAACTTATCACCTACGTACCGTGTTCTTGATACGTTACCAATCAGTGCGCGACTTCGTTATAGGAATTGGCGACCAACGCATCAGACACGCGACCGGCGATCTAGTCATGTCTGGGCAAAACCAGCCAACACCCGTGTCCGCCACTAGGACAAACGGGATGAAGTCTCCCACACACGACATGCAACGAGCTTTGATCTTGACTCGAAAAGGGGAAAGAAGGGAAGGGCAATCTGGGAACAGTCTTACCTTTCGCAAGTCCATTCAACGCAGGCCGTCTCGATGCGTGTTATTGATCCCCTTCCTCGCCAATAGCCTCTTCCCCTAACTCGACCACGTCAGATCACGATGCCACTCCTCGAGGCGAATTTCCCCCTCATCACGCCTTGTTTCCCTTGATTTCCACCTCGGCTCATCCTTCTCCTCGAAAGGCATTGACGCGTACGAGGACCGCGCAATCCTCGGAGACGACGACTATGCTCTCGTCTTCTAGCTCCTCGCATCTCACATACCAGTCTCAAGGGCGGGCGGATGGAGACGAGAGGATGCTGAACGCAAAGGCAGGTTCGACGATGACGTCAGACATGGCGAGGCCGAAAGAAGGCGAAGCTGAAGACGGCCAAGAGGAAACCGGTGGAAACGGCATGTTAAAAGGCAGTCTCACCCATCCTGACCCGTTATCGCGTGAGCATTCGCCGATGAAAGGGATCGATTCCGATACAACCCGCGGGATGGCCGTTGATCAACACGTTGGTCTATTCGGACGAGACGAATCCCCCGGCACAGAGACAGAAAGACAGAGCTCCGCCTCGAGGCCATGGTTGGGCACCCGTTCTAGTTCCTCGACCATCGACGTACCTATCGAGTGCACCGAGGATGGACACGCCCGAGACAACAACACTGTGTCGGAAAAGAAGGAACAGGAGCAATCGATCGACTCGTACTTTCCGGACGTGAGGGAACTCGAGCGAGCAGGTCTTGTCGATCGAGCAGCAAGATCCGTGGATTCCGGAAACAAATCGAAACCAGCAGGTGGTCAAACACATCTTGACAAACAAGATCAGCATTCTACGTCTCTGGCGCCAAAGTTCAAGCCGCCCGACTCATCGGACGTGGGCATCAAACAGGCTGCGCGCATGACTAGCAATACTTCGACTTGGCCCCGCAGCAAGAAACACGGAGACACGCCTCTAGGCATGTCGATGGCTGTAGCCACGGATTCGCTTGGATTGGGCATAAGTGGAGTCGAGGAAGTTATCGGAATTCAGTCACCAATTGGATATCCGGCAGGAGTGACAGTCCAGCAAGACTTGTCCGGCGGTCATCGACGTGTTCCCGACATGTCCGATGCATTGGTATCGCCGATGAGCCAATTCCCGCAGCAGAACAGCAGCCTCGGAAAACCTGAAAGTACCGTCGAAGCCCCCCGACCGCCCCATCCACGTGAATACCCCTCCACGACCCCGGTGTCGATCAGTAAACGGGCCAGCTTTGCGTCGGTGTCTCAAGCTCAGGCGACAGAGGATGCGCTTCTCGAATCATGGGGTTTCACCGTTTCGACTCCGCTTTGTCCGCCGAAATGCTACCCCTTGAGTAGCCCTGCGCTCAATAGCGTACCCAAGGAGCGGTTTTGTCGAGCGGGCAGCAGTAGGGGATCGTGGCTTTCATCTAGCACCTCTAGCCTTACACCACGGTCGACCGAGGAAAGGGACGACGCAAAGCGAAGGTTGTCATCATTGACGCCGTCGTCATACGTCAACGCAACCACTCGTCCCACCGCTTTCGCCGCCAGTTTGGACAACCAAGGTAGCTTGATTCTCCCACCCGAGGATCGCGGTGAATCGGGTGAGGGTTCTGACTTGCCTGCACCGGAAGCTCATACGGGATCCTCTTCGCGTCACAACCTGAACTCGGCCGTCACGCGGCGCCCTTCCCTCTTGCGAGGTGTCGGTAGCGGCGGTGATCAGGGGGGCTCGGACGCCCTTTCCCTGGAATCAAGTCCGGCATCGTCTCGACATAACAGCGGAATCGGTTCGGACCTGTATTGTTCCAGGGGCGATTGGCGAAGAGGGTCGGCTGTTTCGGCGCAGAGTTTCGCGACATCGCGAACATCGCGCTCCAGTGGGATGTTCTCTTTGGATTCGGAACACGGCGATGTGGACCAGAGTGAGCAGCTGGTCTCGCCCGCAGCCCTATCGGATGAAGGACATGGTATTCGGGCTGCTCAGCGAAGCTCATTTGAAACCGATGATATTCCTCTGGATTCTACCGCCTCGCCGGGCGGTGACATTTACCCTCCAAATCAGAGCTGCGAAAACGTCGTTTCCCATACCGATGAACCGCACGTAGTTCCTTATGAGGGCAAGGTCAATGTCGTGCTGTATGATGACCGCTATATCATCAGCGCCATCATGGAAGGTTTCACCTTGGACAACATCACCGTCGCCGTCAAATCCGTCAGAAATGGAATAATCGAGCCGATAGCGAATGATGCGACCTCTGCCAAAACTGGCGGATCTCGCAGCTCGCAAGGATCAATCACAGCAGGCAATCGATCCAGAAAGACGAAATGTGTGCATCTGGTAGCGGATCGATGGGATGATGGGGGTGCGTATCATTGAGTCTTTCCTATCTCAAATTCCGTGCTGATCCGTGCTGATCCGTGCATCACGCTTCCCGCAACAGCTCATCTCGAACGGAAGATTGCTTTCGGAATGGACGCCGACTTTTCCAAGGGCATCAAGGCGCGCTTCGACGGAAATGAACTCCAGATAGAAAGTATGTCATTCTGTCGAGAACCTTGCAAATCATAATCTGAAGATTTGCGTCGTGAATAGTCCCCCGAAGTGCCGAGAAGGACGCGTGGGACTTGGACCTTTTGTCAGAAGATCAATTGGTGGACTCTCCGAGCGCGTCGTCAAACTCGAGATCTCCTTCATTCGGGACCGGACATCAACGACCATCATACGCGATTTAAAATTCAACATATGCGTCAACAAACGAACCTGACCACGACTAGTGTGTGTCAGGTTTAGCTTCAACCACTGTATCGGTCTTTCGCCAACTGTATCGACTAGTACCCTCCGTCACGATCCGTCTCGGCATAGACGCTTTCGCGCCTCGCCAGTACAAGCCCCCAGCATCGCGGACGACTTAGCATACCCAACTTATAATATCTTTCGGAATCTCCAATCTTACACTTGCATAGCGACCATCTCGACTGGATTCTACGCGCCACCTGCAGCCTGTTTCTGGAAGGGAAATCTTGTATCTTTCTTGGTCTCTACGAATGAACCGTATTCAAATATGCGTATGTCAAGTCCATCACTGGTGAACTGACACTGTCCCGTTATGCGTTTGACGAGCTGTGCAAGAATCCTTGTCTCCAGTCCCGGACGAGAAGGATTCATAGATTCCTGACACGGTATACATCCTGGTTGCTAATGACGCTCTTCAAGGAATGCTGTCCTCATCTTCGCAGGACGGCGGCTGATGATTATTGGGCGAGGTCTGCTTGTCGGAAGGGGGCTTTTGAAGGATGGAGTCGAACCCTTTAATGCACTCGTCCATCCTCACGTCGCCTGCCATGTCGGGATGCAGGAGGTGACTGGAAATGTCGACAAAGGGAACGAGGGGGCCACAGCCGGGGAACATGGATGCTCCGTACTCTGCAACGGCGTGAATGAAACCACCATCTGTATGAGAAGCGAGCCCTAATGTTGGCAACGATTTGTATTCGCTCAAGGGTCCTGCACTGGAGGTCCCCACTGAGAACTGCGAGCGAAGCTGTTCTTCAAGCCCGGTGCCAGCAGACGGCGGCACCGGGGCGGACTGCATAGTCGTTCTACGTGAGGTTGGTACTCGTGGTTTCAGCGGACGCAACATCTGCCGTGCGCGCGCATCAGCTATGCGGGAAACCTTCTCTTTCTCGCGCACCGCCTGAGATGCGCTGTTCGCTCATGGTCGCATCCTCTAGGCCTGATTGCATGGCCGTTCCACTTGGGGTCGGTACTAGCGGTTCTTGCTGACGAGTGCGCGCGCATCAGCGGTGGTGCGGGAAGCCTTCTTTGTCTGGGAGAGCGAGGGGCAAAAGTTCTTCACGTTCTGATCTGGCTCTTTCCTGCTGGCATTTCCGAAGGAATCACGTTTCGCTTCGTGATATTTAGGAGGTCCAGAGAGTCGAAGTAGCTGATCAAGCTGATTGTCTGCCTTTTTGGCTTCCTCGGAGAAGAACGCGGCTTCCAGATTCTTTTGGGAATGGGGGTCCATATGGGATGCACTGCTTGTTGACGCCGAAGCGATGACCACACGTTCGGTGGAGGCGAATGATGACGGGAATGGAAAATGTGGAAGGGTAAGATTGAATGTATCGCTAGCTAACTTGCTTCAAGGTCGCGAAACATCGCGCGTAGTTGGTTTTAGATGTGTTGTTTCCGTTTTCGGCACGAAGGAGAAGCGAAGGGCAAGCTTTGCCGACATGATTTCATTTTGAAACCTCCTGAGAGCTTACCACGGATACTCAGATGGCATCTTCAGGATGATATCACAAGATACGGGCCTTGGAGTAAGCGGCGATCAAAAGACTCAATCACTCAATCGCGCAGCTTCATCCTGGAAATGAAATCGAGCAACCGCGTGATCCATATCTGACCACTTTCACTACGCGTCTTGATGCGAGATTGTCCCCTCAATATCCGTTAATCCTCGTGCCGTGTTCAACGACTATGTCACGACTGCAAGAATCCTCACGAGGCGAGGTCTAAACTATGCGGTGGCGACTCGGACGCGCTATCCAGACATCAAGCTCCGGCACACGAGATAACCGGTCGGCCGGGCCGTCCGGCAAAACGGTAAAACGCGCGTGAGCTGGTGATTCGCATGGTCACGCTTTGTTTCGCTTGCGTGCGCCTCTAGTAAAGTCTTGGGTCAGTTATGGTTGGGTTGGCTGGCTGCTATACCCCGTGTGGCACGGACCAGTCGCATCGGTTGTTGCGTGGAATTACTCTCGGAGACAAGCTCTATCTTATCTCAATCCGACGGGCATGTTCACCCGCTAATATATTCTCGCGTCGCGTTCGACCACCCGATTCTCCGTTTATGCAGAGATGGACTCGATAACAGCCTATGCGGTTCCTGCGGGAGGTGGTCACCAGACAATTTCCGCAAATGACCCAACCATGGCAACTTCGCACACTGGAGTTCCGAGCTTGAGTCCCATACGATCATCTACTCCTATCGTTCTGCTGAAAAGGAAGCGAGGTATGTCAGCGCATGTCCGATCATGCATCAGCTCATTATATAGACAGTTGACATATTTTCCTGCTGCAGGGTTTATCGCATGTTACTCCTGTCGATCGCGGAAGAGAGCATGTCAGAAGTCGGATGACGATCCGTCGAGCTGCGTGCAATGCCTGAGCAGCGAGAGCGTCTGCGTCTGGCCGGAAAGGGATAAACGTCGTCGTGTGGAGAGGGGCGAACGGAGTGTGGGGAATGGCAGAAGTGAAGAGCCCAGGGGAGCGGTAGGGGAGTATCCGTCACATCCAGGTGCCCTGCAGCGGAGGAAGAGCTCGTCAAAGTTGGTCAAGCACGAGGATATCGCCATGAACACCGACGGAAGGGATCAAGGTTGGAGGGACATCAACGGTCATCACGAGTATGAAGGAGACGAGTACGACTCGGCGTCTTCTGAAGACGACGTCGGTGTTCCCCTCAGTATCTCGGCGAATGGTGCCCATCAATCTGCCAACAATCAAGCATCCAATGCCATGGGTCAGCCTTCGTATGGTCATGCCATCAATCCAGTCATTATGGACTACGCGTTGTCGGATAATGGTTCTGGCATGGTTAGCGGTGGACATCATACAAACACGCGAAATGATACTGGTTCACATATTCCAGCACCCGTCGGCGATGGAGGGGAACGCAGAGTGACGTTTGGGCACGATATGAACTGCGGCAGTGGAATGACGGGAATGCCCATGGCTTCACTTCAGGGACCGCAAACGGGGATGTCAATCAACGCTCCTCAGGCTCTATTCCACCCGTATCCAGTATCTCATGGACAGCAGCCAAACTATGGTCATTCCGGAGCCAACTTGGCATATCCCCCTGGCCCAACCGCGACAAATTCGGCGCCATTCACCCATCCGGATCATCATTCTCACGGCCAGTATCCACATCAAAACACTCGCCAATCAAATTCACAAGCCCATCCCGCAGAGTCATCCGTTCGTTTCATCCCTGGTTTCTTGAGTGCCGTGCATGGGGACACTCCGACGCCCAGTCCGCCGAATGGATACAGACAGGACACTGCGGGTCAACAACGGCAGAAGAATGGCCACGAGCATCGTCCTTACCAGGATCGCACACTGCACTCCGCCATAACGAATGCCGCACCGGCAATGTCATCTTTCGTACCACCCACATCAGGACTTTCTAACGGAGACTGCGCGAGAACTCTTGTCGAGCCGCACCGAGCAGTAGACAGCCGCCACGGGTCAGATAATCATCCTCTGTCCCTCGCTCACGCCGCGTCACATGGATTAGTCTCCAGTGGGTACAACATTGCAATTGCAGCCCCGCCTATTGCACGAGCTGGCTCGGCTTCAAGGCCTAGCCAGGAATACGCTGTCGGACAAAATAGGGTGGACGAGGAGAGGGCCATTGGATCTGAAAGTTTATGGACAGCGGATGACTCCCGCAAAGCAATGTCTGTCCATCTCCGTCAAGCGGACCAGCAACAGCAACGACCATCCTCGGAATACGACGTGCAAACAGGTCTCACCAGACGGGATTTCGCCGTGGTTGATTCCCACACTTTGGCCAGCGGCGAAGTAGTCAGTATGGACGATGAGTGTGGATTGATGGGAGGCGGAGATATTGGCAAGGAGGCGGGTCCGGGCGTCGGAAGCGCAAACAGCGGGGAAACGAGTGCTAGTCTACAGGCATTGAAGATGGATTTGGGCGAAGAGGGGAACGACGCTGCAAATGAGTGAGTGAACGTTACTTTTCCCCTCAACCGTCTTGGAAAGCTGCGTTGCAGCGAAAAGTGTTTCCCCGTTGTTAGCAAAATACAGAACGTGGGCTAATGTTTTCCTCGTCGCAAATCCCGCTCTTGCCGAATGCCTCTTTGCCACAGATTGTTAAGCCTCAATCAATCACGAATTCAAGTCATTCCCCAGCACTCGCATCATATCAATTCTGATAGCGTGATCCAGAAAACAAGTCCTGGAGATAAGAGTGATGGGGATGCTGGCATGGAAAATATCAGGCTCAGTTACGAATATCTCCGTCCCTATGGACCGACCGCGATCTCTCCGGGCCTCGGTCGGATTCGACTCTCTATTCGAGGCACGCCAAGACATCTGCAAGCAAACGCAAGTATCAACCCGAATCAATTGCTGCATCCCAACGCGATGCCTTCACCACCTGATCATGTTCCGGTCGCAACCTCGAGCTCCCCGGTCGCGGGCGGTCCAGCAGGGAATCTTTTGCGGCAGAGCTTCCATGGTCCGTCAGGACTGACCCCGCCATCGAATCAAATTCATGGCGTGCAGCAGAACGGCGTTTCGCCGCCAGGACAATCGACAATGCAGTCACGACCTATCGTCGACGCTTTTTCGAAATTCCCTCGGTCGGACATACGTAGCGCCTTGTTCGATACGTTTTTCGACCACTTTTCTAGCATGTTTCCGTTCCTCAACCGACAGGCCGTCGACCGACAGATCCGGGACGGCGGCGCTGATGCTGGAACGATTTTGCTAGCCAATGTCATGTGTGCATTGAGCGCGAGGTAGGCGGTCTTGCATAGTCATCGAAGGATGTTGCATTAATCCCAACCTCTGTCACCCAGATTCTGTCCGCTACCTGAGATCGTCGCACTGAACAGCCTTCCATTCTGTCGGGGAGTCCCTTTTGCAGACAACGCAAAGCAACTGCTCGTGCCTCTGCTTGGCATGCCATCTCCCAGCGTAACCGCTGCCTTGCTCTTGATGTCCTACTACGAGCTGGGTATGAATTCCGAAGCCGGCGTCTGGAATTACTGCGGCTTGGCGATGCGCATGGCTATCGACCTGGGCATGCATCGCAAGATTGCTGGCCGCTTTTCCTCCAAATCAAACAGGATGCTGTTCTGGTGGTGAGTTTCTGGCATCCAGTCGGTTAGCATGTCCTAATCTGACACGGCATGGCTTTTTGTAGCATTTTTCTCTTGGATCGAGTTCTCGCTGTGGGAACAGGTCGACCTGTTACCTTCCTCGATAATCATATCGAGATTGGCGAGCCTGATACCGACATTACCGAGCAGAGTTTTCAGAATGTCGGCAGTGACAAGCAATCGTTAGCATTTGCATACAACATCAAACTCACCAAACTGTACGGGCACATTGCCTCCACCGTCAATACTTCGCCCTTCTGGCTCGGCTGCTTGTCAACAGGAAGTGCAGCGCCGTCCCGTGCGGCGAGCCCCGTCGCAGAGGATGCACAGGTCAAGACGCCACATCGTACTGGAGTAGGCAGATCGCACACATCGACTACCGCCATCTCCGATGATCCAGCACATCGGGCCGAACTGAAAGACCTGGCCGCGACGGAAGAGGCGATCGTTGCCATTTACGAAAACATGCCTTCGAGTCTTACCTGGAACCAGGAGAATTTGATGACACACATCACCATGGGAAATGGTGACATGTTCCTGCACTTGCACCTGTGGTACCATTGCATCATCGCCATCCTGTATAGGGAGCCTTTCATCCAGGCACGTGCTGCTTATGCCGGACTTGACCTCGTAGAAGCAATGGAGATTCAAAAGTCTGCAGCGAGACACATCCAGGACATCTCTGCTGCCATTCCACCGGAACACCAGTCCCTGTTGCACAACAACGGTTTCCTCAACCAGTGCTTCTACACTGCTGCTTGCACCTGGATCTCGGAACTCGCACATCTCCGCAAGAGCGAAAACAGAGCTCTGGCACGCGCTAGATCGATGTTGACCGCTACTGCAACGTCGAATTTCACCGCTTGCGCGAAGGTTTTGCGCCAACAAGCCGAGGTCTGGCTCGGAGTTGGATGGATTGCCGCCGCACTTGCTAAACGCGGTGCAAGGCTTTCGCTTTCGGAAATCATTAAGACTGGTACTACGGATACCATCTTGTCGGAAGCTGAAATGCGCATCATCACAAGTTGCGACACGTCGGATGATGACACGATCGCGAGCTCGGCCCTGGATCTGCGGGCCACGCTTTGGAATACTCTGTCGGATGGCCTGCCTGATTTCTCCGATCCGATCATCAGTAAGTAACGCATGTCCAATCTCTATGATCGCCAGTTACTCATCTGAAATCGCAGATCCAGCGCTTTGGGGAGCGGAAGGCTTGTTCGACGAAGGTATGAATGAGATGTTCTTCGCTGGGTACGACACGGCCGTGCCGACTCCAAGCGCGTGGCAGAGTTTGGGGCTCTAGGGGGGTTTAGTAGGACAGACTACAAAGGGCATCAAGGCGCAGCTCAAGTGTTCGTGGCTGATGTAATGGATACAAGCTATGTATACAACGACGTGATCATCCAGGGCATCCACGCAACTCCACATCTCGCTTTATCTTTTCCCTCTCCAGCTAGCCCTTCCACCCCTCCATTTCCCACCGCCACCGAATCGACCTCCCCTACCTCGACCACGGGAGCCACCCCCTCCTGCGGTCTTGGCCGCGGCCTGCTCCTTGGCTTCCGCCAACTGTTTCTCACTCCCTTGCAAACCTGTACCTTCCGTGGCCGAACGTCTCCAGTGATTGAGGAAGAAGTCCCCTTCAGCTGCAGAGAGCGCCGAGATGGGGATGAATCGTTCCGCGTCGTCTTCATCTTCCGATTCGAGGTCGTCGTAGTCGCCCGCCGCGGGCCGTGTGTAGGTTGTAATTGGAACGGCGGCGGAGGGTACGGTCGACCCGACGGCATTCCCATCATGACCGGGATCATGGTAATCAAATCCATTCAGATCCAAATCATCCATAAAACTCTGATCAAACCCAATATCATCAAACTCGTCCACTCCGCCATCCGCCTCATCTCCACCCGGCAGGCCTGGTTCACGCTTGACCTGTCCGAAATCGGCTTCAAAGTCCCTGAAACGCTGGGAAGGTGCATCGTCGTACAAGTCAACGTCAATGACGCCTCTATCGAACGGGTCTTCTTCCGTCAGGTCGACCATATCGTCGTCGTCGTCGTCGGTAAACGCATATTCGTTGTCGGTCGCAGCACCGTCTTTGCTTGCCTGACCTGCAATTGCCGCCACGCGAGCGTTCCTAGGTTTCTTCGTACTCGGACCTGGAGCTTCCGGTTCCGTTTGTTCACCTTCATCATCCGGCCCATCGGAATACCCCCTATCCATCGGGTAAACCTGAACCACAGCGCTCTCGTCCTCGACTTCCGAGGGTAGCTGTCTCTGTTTCCCCTTTCTCGTGGAGGATCTCGAGAGGGGTTTCTTGGCGGCTGCTGCGGAGATGGCTTCATCCGCAGAGTCGGGGATGAAATCGTCGTCTTGTTCGTCGTCGATGAATGCTGGGTCGCCGTTGAGGTAGGAATTATCGTGTAGGTCGTCCCCGCGGGGCTGTTTCTTCCGTTTCGTCGCCGTCGTCGCCGTCGTCGTCGGTACCATCTTGCTCTTTGCCTTTTCTTTCCCCTTGCTCTTGGACCCCGCTTGCTTGGAATTGATAGCCCGAGGTGAAGTCGCCTGCAGATCACTCGACGCATCCTCATCATTGATAAACGAATCATCGTACCGATTCTCATCCTCCACCACCTCTTCGCGCGTCTTTGTCGCTTTTCTTGGCGGCGGCTCGTCATCATCATCATCATCCACCTCATCCAAAATATACGGATTACTCTTTATCCGGGACGCTGCGTTCTTCCTTGACGATGTTGCGCGTTTCTTCTTTGGCGAGGGGGAATCCACGACGACGGCTTGAGAAGGTGTGCCATGTGCTGCTGCCGGGTGGTGGTGGCGGTGAAGCGTATCGCTGTCGCTGTCGAGGACTTCAAGGGGTTCATTGTTGTTCCTTTTCGGAGAGACGACGACGTTTTTCTTTCTTCTCGACTTGAGATGTGCTGTTTGGTAAGGAAGGGAAAGGGATGAGCTCGCCCCAATCGAAGGCTACCGGAAAAAAGATGCGAACTGACCGAGGGAAAGCTCCTTTGCGGCTTTACCACTCTTCCGCGACCCCGTAATCTCCATTCCTTCATCATCATCGTCGTCATCATTAACCTCTGCCATCCCCATCCTCGCAACGCCGACACGCCGAGAGTTGTCGACAAGGTTCGCCTTGTTTCTGATCGAGGCGGTGATGGCTGCGCGGTGGTCGCATTTGTCGGTGTACTTGCGTAGGTTCCGGGCTTCTTCCGCGAGGGAGGACATGGTCTCTGAGGGGGGCAAGGTGGTGGATGGCTGGTGCTTCTTCCCGCGCCCAGGATAGATAAAGAGAGGCCGATGCATCCGAAACACCGAAACTGATGGAAAGCGGAAGAAGCGCGTCGCGTATCCTCCAGCACGCGTTTCCTTCCTTTCCCTCATCCCACTCCCAAGTTTATCGTTCTCTCATCCCTCCTCGTATCCTCTTCAGTCCCCGTCAACACCCTCCTTCATCACCCCATCATGGCCTCCCACCCTTACCTAAAGGGCACAAGAGTATGGCTTCCCGACCCCCAGGAAGCCTGGTCCGCAGGTGAAATCACTGCCGTCGACACACCCGCAGACGTGGATGTCTCGACCCCGCCCGACGAGGTATCGATCACGTTGCGGATCAAGCAGGAACAAAACCCCGAGGTGGAGATTGTACATTCGTTCCCGCTGTCGGTGCTCATTGCGGCCGGACAGAATCAGTTGGTTCCTTTGGGAAATGTGGCGGCGAGTGCTTCCACACCGACGGGCGGTGGTGCCGCGGCTCTGGTGGGGAAAGATCAAGATGGCAAGGCAATCATCTTGCCGCCCCTTCGTAATCCACCGCTCCTTGAACAGACAGACGATCTCGCCAATCTCTCCAACTTGAACGAACCGTCAGTCTTGCACGCCATCTCGACGAGATACGACATGCACCTCCCTTATACGTACAGCGGGATCGTCCTCGTCGCCTTGAACCCGTTCAGTCCGCTCAATATCTACGGACAGGACATGATCAATCAGTACGCGGGGAAGAAAAAGGGCGAGTTGGAGCCGCATTTGTTTGCGATTGCCGAGGAGGCGTTGGAATATATGCGGCGTGGGGATGGTTCGGGGGGAAAGGATAACACGGGAGCAGGTGATCAGACGATTATCGTTAGTGGTGAAAGGTGCGCTCTTCCCTCGTCTCCACCTAGTCCTTTCCTTTCCTAACCTAGCCTCCCCATCAGTGGTGCCGGTAAAACCGTCTCGGCAAAATTCATCCTCCGGTACTTTGCATCAGTGGAAGACCCCTCGAAACCAGCGACATCCCAACGTAAACGACTCAAGGCTTCGTCCGGGAGCTCAGTCGCGACCGCGGCGACGGGTACACCGGATGATGGCATGAGCGAGACGGAGCGTCAGATCCTGGCGAGTAATCCGATCATGGAGGCGTTTGGGAATGCAAAGACGACGAGGAATGATAATTCGTCGAGGTTTGGAAAGTACATTGAGATCCTGTTCAACAACGAACACGAGATTGTCGGTGCCCGGATCAGGACGTACCTCCTCGAACGCTCTCGACTCGTCTATCAGCCTGAAATCGAGCGAAACTATCACATCTTTTACCAGCTCATCGCTGGCGCGCCCGCACAGGAACGAAAGGCGTACGGCCTCGACCAGCCTTATTCGGCATTCGCATACCTTGCCGGTGGAGGGGAAAATTCCACGCCGATCGCGGGGGTGGATGATGCTGAAGAGTTCAAGACGACGCAAAAGGCGCTCAGCACCGTCGGGATCTCGGTCGGCACGCAATGGGAGATCTTTCGCTTGCTCGCTGGGCTGTTGCACCTCGGCAACGTCAAGATTTCCCTGACGCGGAATGAAGCGTCGATTGATGGCGAGGATCAGGCGCTGGAGAAGGCGTGTCAGCTTTTGGGCGTGGACAAGGATGAGTTTAGAAAGTGGACGTTGAAGAAGCAGTTGACGACGCGGTCGGAGAAGATTGTGACCAATCTCTCGGCACCGCAGGCTACCGTCGTTCGGGATTCCGTCGCCAAGTTCATCTACAGCTGCGTGTTTGAATGGCTCGCCTCGATCATCAATCAGAGTCTTGCCGGGGAAAACGGACGCGGAGCCAAGGAAGCGAAAAAGTTTATCGGCGTGCTCGATATTTACGGCTTTGAGCATTTCAAAAAGAATAGCTTTGAACAGTTCTGCATCAATTGGGCGAATGAAAAACTCCAACAGGAATTCAACGCGCACGTCTTCAAGCTCGAACAAGAGGAATACGTCCGCGAAGAAATCAATTGGACGTTTATCGACTTTGCGGACAATCAGATGTGTATCGACGTAATTGAGGGAAAGATGGGTATTTTGTCCTTGCTCGATGAGGAATCTCGTCTACCCGCCGGCGCCGACACCTCGTTTGCCGCAAAGATCCATCAGACGATCGTGAAACCGGAACAGAAGCAGGTCTTCAAGAAACCGAGGTTCAACCAGAATGCGTTTACTATCGCTCATTACGCACATGATGTTACGTACGACGTGGACGGCTTCATCGAGAAGAATAGGGATACCGTTCCCGACGAGCATCTCGAGCTGTTGATGAATTCGGAGAACACGCTCTTGAAAGAGTGTCTCGAGGCGGCTCTGGCGGCAGCTCAGGCAAGCAGGGATAACATGGCGTCCGCGGCAAAGGCGAGCAATCCTGCGACGGCTGGGGGTGTCACACCCGGTGTTTCTGCCAAATCCCGAGGTGGGGGTGCAGCGAGTTCACGAAAACCGACATTGGGATCCATCTTCAAGTATTCGCTTGTCGCGCTCATGGACACGATCAACAATACCAATGTTCACTACATCCGGTGCATCAAGCCCAATGAGGCCAAAAAGGCGTGGGAACTCGATTCGAAACAGGTCCTTGCACAGCTCCGAGCGTGTGGTGTTCTCGAGACGATTCGGATCAGTTGCGCCGGGTACCCTTCGCGGTGGACGTTTGCAGAATTCGCCGAACGGTACTTGCCGCTCGTGAATTCCGCGGAACTACAAGAGGCCGGTGCAACGGATATTCGGGCGCTGTGTGAGCAAATCCTCGACAAGACGATCCCGGATCAGGACAAGTACCAGATCGGTCTTACAAAGATCTTCTTCCGAGCCGGAATGCTAGCTTCCCTGGAATCGATGCGTGCTCAACGGCTGAATGAGCTGGTGACGCTCGTGCAAAAGAATTACCGCCGATTCACTGCCATGAAGCAGTACCGAATGTTGAAGAGCAGCACGGTCAAGATCCAGACCGCGTGGAGAGGCTATGCCGCGCGAAAGCTGGCGCAGGAAATGAGGCGAGAAAGAGCGGCTATCAGATTGCAGACTGCCGTTCGGACGTGGAAGGCGAGACGTGAATACGTCAAGACGCGACAGGCCGTGATCAAGATTCAAGCTGGTACGTCGAGACCTGTCTTGTTTGGTGGAATTAGCGCTGATTGTTTATGGTTGCAGCTGTTCGAGGTCACCAGCAACTGCTCAGATTCCGTGAAGAAAGAAAGAATCGCTCGGCGCTGGTACTGCAGAGTCTGTTGAGAGGATTGTAAGTATGAAGGTTTGGCTTTGCGGATCATCCACTGATCTCGTCTTGGTCTTGCAGAGTCGTACGTCAGCGATATCAGAAGCAGATCAAGGGCGTTATCCTCCTGCAATCCCTGTACCGTCGAAGGCTCGCACGCAAGCTTCTCGTCTCCCTCAAATCCGAAGCCAAGTCGGCAACCCGCTACAAGGAGATCTCCTACAAGCTTGAAAACAAGGTGGTCGAATTGACGCAAACGCTTCAGCAGAGAACAAGCGAGAAGAAGGCACTGCTCGAGAGGCTCAACGCAGCCGAGGAACAGATTCGCCTTCTCACGGTCAAACATTCGGACGCGGAAACCAAAGCCAAGGATCTCGCTTCACAACTGGACAAGCCCACCGTGCCTCGAACAGAGTATGATGCTTTGCTTGAAGAACGACGCAAACTCGAGTCACAGATCACTGCACAGAAAACCAAAATTGAGGAGCAAGACGCCGAAATCCAACGACACCTTGCAGAACTTCGCATTGAGGCTGCAAATGCCGAGGAGAAGCAGGTGGCAGCAGAATCTGTCGCCGCACGAAGTGTCGAGGACACGTCCACCATAGCGTCGTTGCGGGCCGAGCTTGCTGCTCTGAAGGAACAGATGAACAGACAGAACGCATTGCAAGCCTTGACTCGAAATCAACGGACGGAACCTCCACTCTCACCCTCCGGTCGATCTGCCAACGGCGGATTGCGCGCTTTGGAGAACGGTGAAGTACAGAAGACTCCCCGACGATCCGCCAGACGGCATAGTGTTACCGGTCCGATGCAGGATGAACAGGACGCGGAACGAGATTCCATGGACGAGCGTATGCTTGCCGGTCGTCAAGAGGTCGATCAGGCTGTACGACCCGCCACACTGGCTTACCCGGCCGATATGAGTTTCGAGGAAGGAATCGATGCGCTCATGGCTCTGCTTGAGAACGAAGAATCTCTTGATCAGGAGGTCCTGCAAATCCTTATTCGTGACTTGAAGCCGATCCAACCCAGTTTGCATAACCCGCCTGCGCACAACGAGATCATGTTCCCGGCGCATATAATCTGCTTGATTTCCAACGAAATGTGGAAGTACGGCATGATTGCAGAAAGCGAACGGTTCTTGGCCAATGTCATGCAGAGCATCCAACAACATATCATGGTCAGTTTGATAGGCGAGGCAACGTAGACGAACTGCTGACTGACAAACCTCATATACAGAGTCTGGAAGGCGAAGATGTCATCATTCCGGGTTTCTTCTGGCTGACCAATGTCCACGAGATCTTGTCGTTTGTCATGTTGGCGGAAGAAGACGCAATGAACGGCATTGGGCCTGGCGCAGAAAACATGGGCCGAGCGTTCAACTGGGTCGACTATGAAAAATTGGTAACCATCGTCAAACATGATCTCGACAGTCTCGAGTACAACATCTACCACACTGCTATGCAACAGATCAAACGAAAGCTCGCCAAGATGGTGATTCCCGCATTGATCGAAACACAAGCTCTGCCTGGGTTCGTCGAACGTGACGGCAACACGAGACTCTTGGGCCGAATGCTCGGCATGCAGACTCCAAGCGCACCCGCCTTCAGCATGGACAATATTCTCGATCTCCTCAACAAGGTCTGGAAAGCGATGAAGAGCTACTACGTCGAAGCATCTGTTATTCAACAGGTCTTTTCCGAATTGCTGAAACTCATCGGAGTGTCGAGTTTCAATGACTTGTTGATGCGAAGAAACTTCTGTTCCTGGAAACGAGGTGAGTCATCGTCGAAAGCGAAACCGAGAGAGGATGGTATACTGATCTTGTCTATCTCTAGCGATGCAAATCCAGTATAACATTACTCGAATCGAAGAATGGTGCAAGTCACATGAGATGCAAGAGAATCTGATTCAGTTGGAGAGCCTGATGCAGGCCACCAAGCTGCTTCAGCTGAAGAAGGTACGCCCCGGGTGAATGGTGTTGTCCACGTTATGCTGATAAACTTTACTCGGTTCACTAGGCCTCGGCCGCAGATATTGACATCCTGTTCGACGTGTGCTGGATCTTATCACCTTCTCAAATTCAGAAGCTAATCGGCCAGTACCACACTGCAGATTACGAGGTATGCAAGGAATCAGTATCAATGAAGCTTTACTTATACAGCTCTCCCTAGGCTCCTATTCCACCCGACATCGTCAAGTTGGTGGCACAGAGGGTCAACGTGAATGATAAGGGAGACCACTTGCTCTTGCCTCCTGAGACCGATGAAGCAGGGCCGTAAGTCGTTGTGCAGTGTGACTTTAGACCTCTTGCTCATTGCCAGAAACCTCTCTTAGATACACTTTGCCCTCGAAACGAGATATTATTGACATAGAAACTTGTAAGTTGCGGTTAGTCACGTCTCGACTCACAACCGCTTACGCTGGAGTCGGTCTTTAGACATCCCTTCCCACTTGCAATTGCCCCATATTCGAAGGATTGCCATGTCGGTAGCGTGAGGGCCGGAAAGCGATGTAGAGTGTAGCATTTACGATTCTAATGACTTTACGGGAATCATGTATCATGACGGAGACGCTGTATACCCCAGGCACTGTCGGGTTCTGTATGTCGTATTCTTAATTGTGCTTTCATGCACCATTGCGACTATAAAATGTGAAATAAAAGTGAAATACGGAGCGAAAACGCGAAAGATACAAAGGAAACCAGCGACAACGTGGTCCATACCAAAGGACTGTTATACAACTCAACGGATTCGGTCAGACGGCAAGGGGCTTCAAAGCCTACCGTGTACTTGACGCAAACTTCTTGACCTCAAGAATCTTCCCTTCGATGTGTTCCTTAGCTTGAAGAATCACCTGCAAGTGTCCCGTAATATTCGCCATCATCTTCTCCGGTCCCGTCTTGGCTTGGTCGCTAATTTCTTGTTTCCTATTGCCGGGTTATGGGTGAACACCTTGTTATTGATGGGTACCAGGGACGCATACCTGATTCGTAGTCTCTCGAGTTCAATCTTCAAGGCCATCAGCTCCTTTTCACCGTTCATTGACATCTTGTGAATCTCTGCCTCCAGCTCCCGCATGCGGCTGTTGGCGACCTCGCTCTGTTTCGCAAAGAGCTAATATATCAAAGGAAATTATCGTCAGAACGGCATGAATATTAACGGCATTTGAACCAGCGACTCGCCTGCTTTCGGCTTCGAATTTCATTCTCGAGACCCTTTAGCTCGTGCTCCTTGTTCCCGGCCTTCAATACGGTCTGTGCAACTGCATTCTTCGTCGTATCCACTCGATGAACCAATTCGATTTTTTGCTGAACAGACTCCTGAATATGGTCGCTGACGGCCTGCGCGTAGGCTTCATAAGCTCGGGCGAAGGACATGCGCAAGCGGTCGGAGAGCGCATGAATCGGTGTAGTATCCTGTCCGGCCATCTCCAGCTGAACCAAAAGATCTAATGGGAGATTCCCCGAGAGTTCCACTCCATGCTCTGCCGCGTCTTGTCGTCGCCGGCGTTCCTCCTTGCACCAGGCGTCGATCGCAATCTTCTCCGTGCCGTCATTGTACCTGCCGATCAAGTTGTCGACGTCGTCCATCTTTCGGCTCCAGTTGATCTCGGCTGATCCGAGAGCTTGGTATTGCTCTGCTGCTATATGCTTGAGCTGACGGGTCGCTTCGCCCAAGCTTGCTTTGTCAGAGGTCATCTTTGCGACTTCTTCTTGCGTGATGCCTTGGCTGTCAACTTCGGCCTTCAGCTGCGCGGACTCGTATTGCAAAGAGTCGATCTTTTCGTCTGCGTAGAAGATGGCACGTCAGCAATCGTTGACTCCTATCGGAACCGATAATGTGCAGCGTTGAAAGTAATTCACCTTCCATCCTCAGGGCTTCTCGTAGCTTGCCGTTACCATCCTCCATTTTCTTTGCCTTTTCCTCGTGAATCTTTATCCAGTTGAGGAACTTTGCCTGATCGCCCTTTAGATTCGTCTCTTCCTTTCTTAGTCGTTCAAGCGGTGGCTGTATCCGAGTCATCATTAACGTATGGAGAGGAAAGTGGTTCGACTTGCGCACCTCTTGACATTTCAGCAGTCGAAGCTCGGCGTCTAGCTGTTCCTTGTCCTCTAGCAGCCTCTGCCACTGTTCCTCATCGGCCCGCATGATTTCGTCTAGAAAGGAATCATCAGTCCCCCAAACCCACAGCTTGATTGTCTGGAATACTCACCAAATTTACCTGCTACTTCCGACTCGAGATCCGGCCACACTTCATCACCACCAAGCCAAACCCTATACGCCCTCAATACAAAATCCGCCAGCAATCTCGCATATAATTCCGGCTTCTCTTCGATTTGCTGCGGTGTGAATGTCTGCGGTGGTAGTAGTGTCGGATCGGCCGATTCTTGGGGATCTGTCCAGCGGATAAGTGCTGAGGCGAGGTTGGACATCCAGTGCAGCATGTTGAGCAGCGGTGCCCAATTATTCGAACTTCCCGGTGCGGCGAGCGCGGTTTTACTGATATCCCCGACAAAAGGATACTTGACTTGGCGTAGAAATTCAAGCACCTCGGCGTCCCACCCTTTCCCTGAAGAACCCCATCGGAAATCACGATCGAGGTACTCTGCGAGTGCTCGGAAGATGGACTGGAACTCTTTCGACGTCGGGGATTCGAGTGTCGAGGGAGACAAGACCAATGGGACTCGATGCGTGTGAATAAATGCTCGAATGTCGTCCCGTGCGTCGTCCATGTATTCGCGTTGTTTGAAGTTTCTGCCAGCGCCGGCCACGTTGCCAGTGGATGATGACGAGAGCTTGTTGGATGATGACGGAGCGAGTGATTGACGCCCGCCTATCGAGGAATGAATGGATGATGATCGGCGATTTGTTGAACTGTCGCATACGGTACCGTCAGGGTTGAGAACAGAATCCCGAAGCATTCCGTATACTCACCCCATGATGCTTGCCCTCCCGCCAACACTCTGACCATGAGCATACGATCCAGCGTCCCCTCTTCCCGCCGAGCTCATCAAACTATCTCTTCCCATCCCATTCTGCGGAAGCTCCTGCGAAACCACACGCGACGGCGCAAGACTACGCCGTGCATGTCCAATCCCTAGTACCGCGCGTTCATTGTTGGAATCCTGTGATGATTGCTGAGACGATGACAAGGCTGCACCTCCCGGAGCAACCGACATACGTCCCGCAACGCTCATTCGCATCCCGGTGGGCTGAGCCGCGGATGACCGTAACGCGGATTTCGGCTTGACGGCGGATTGGGGGATGTGGGAGACAGGAAGATGGGACATGTTGTTCGATGCCGTGGAGTCTGCGAGTGTACGGCGTCGAGGGTCCATGGCGCGGGGTGACTAGCGGGGTGGATGGGGAGGAGGTGGATAGTGAAGATCGAGTTGTTTACTTTGCTAGATGGTCGTTCAACAGGACGCGTTTCGTGGTCACGTGACCTCAAAGACGGTAGTGATTTAGTGAATGTGCACTAAGGGTGCGTTTACTTAATAATAATGGTGGCTGAGTGGCAAGTGGATCATGTAAAGTCATGTCAAGCTACTGTACTCGTCTCTCCAACATCTGGCGTCCCCACGAGTCCTTACGGTTCGACGACACCAGGATACTACCAGTACAAGAACAAGAATACGAACAAGAACGTCTAGTGCCGTTCATATACTATCTTATATATATGGGACTGATACTAAATGAATGCGCGAAACCTGTCACCCTCATATCGGAGCTCTTGGCCGACTATCTTATCCCTTGGACATGCAACTGCGAAGCCACCGCCGATGCGGCTAGTGAGGCTTAACTCTCGCAATCCGTTTTCCAGAAGCTCCCATGCTTTCCCGACCTTCTGCAATATGTGCAGAAGTCTATCGTTCTCCGCAGTGTTTCGCCTATCTGGCTCACGCACAGCGAATTCACACAGTGCTTGTTCTTCCTCCTGAAGCCAGCTGTCCAACGCTAAGAGTAGACAAGTCATGGCGGTTTTGGCTTCGCTTTTGAGTCTTGTTACTTTTGGGCTCTGGCTTTTCCGAAAACTTGCTCGCGCCCGTCTCGATGCCGCTCGGCGAGGATAAGACGAGCGTGTAAAGCTCCATCTGTTGCCGTCGAACCGCTAGAGTTTGGAAGCCGGTCGATCAGGGTCTTCACCAAGTTATGCTCGCATCCGTCCCACGACTTTAGTTCAACTACCCAGCTGCCAGCTGCGACTCTCTTCCGATTTTTTCTCTCGAGGGGAAAGGTAGCGGTAAAGGGCCGTAAATTGTCCTTATCACACTTTTGGGTTATCGCGTTGCGTGAAGCACTCGTCAAGCGCGTCGAGCTAGATTCACATGAAGATGAAGGAGTTCGATATTCTTGTAAATCGATTTTGTTCATCTCACCTATCGACATTCCCCTCATCCCGGACACCCGCAAGCACACAGGATGTCATCAGACGCTCAGCTTCGGGACGACATCGCAGAAGCCTTTGGCGAGAACGTACGCCAGGACTCGGCCTTGATAGATGAATGTGAGTCTTCCCCACCTACCCCTTCATTGCATCTTCCACTAATATTCCCGCTCCTAGGCATCTCCATCTCCCGAATCTATGCACTTCCGCCGATCGAGCTCAAGTACAAATACGAAGCCTACCTCTTATCACTTCCCACTACGCATCCTCGACACCCCGCATATGCAAGTACGGCTGGGCAGCCAAGGAAGAAGCAAGGGCTGGACAGAGAGGTCTTGGCAGAGCTTCGGAGGATTGTCGCAAGAGAACAGCAGAACTCTGGGCCGAAAGCTGGAGCGGGGACTACGACAAGTGGGAGGAGGGTACCGCTCCCGGGAGCGTTCAATGGCGATATCGGCGGATTGTGAGTTCTCTTACTCCTTCAGCGAAATAGAAATTGATTCGCTTCAATCAGGTTGAACACCTTGACCACGCCGGCTCGCTCACGTGCAGGACCGACCAGACCAGCTCCTCCTCCTGGATCGACACCGCGGTTCCCTGCTGCTCCGGGTGGTCTAGGCACACCAAACTTTGCAACTCCCACGCGACCAGCCGGAAATATTTCTGCGAGATCATCGGCGTTGAATACCACCATCGGAAACGCAGTGTTTGGCTCCAGTCCTGGAGGATCCTTGTTGACCGATGCGACGTAAGTTCATCTCTCCGTTACTGCTCAGGTGCATCTCCTCGATTGGAGGCTCATCTCAACGACCCGTCGCAGACCCCGTGACGCGGGTAGCAGTACATTTTCCGCTCGTCCGCGTCCGAATGAGCTTCTGGAGACACTGAATGCACACTTGGATCCCGCGGATGGGGTGCCTCACGAATTGCTGAAGCAAAGAGTGCAGATGGGAGCCAAGGGCAGGAGGGAGGAATGGGAATGTGAGTCCGCCTCGAGAATCAGGTATACCAGTTTGCCATGATCTGATATGTTGAAAATTCATCTAGATCGATACATGTTCGAAAAGGTTTCAGAACGGAGTAACAGTGCGTCTCTAGTGAATTGCATGTCTGTTTGCCCCTTCGGACTCTCACGGTTTCTGCTATAGAACTCGACATGATGATCGACGATGCTGCTGATCGATTTCGTGATGCATATGGCATCGAGGATGTAACTGATCCTTCCGCCATCTCGGAGGTGAATCTCGGTCTCTGAAATCACCGCCGGTGTATGGACGCTGATCTTTTCCTTCTGATCTCGGTTTCAATCGGACCTAGGATGCGACCTACGCCTTTGGTCGTATCATCTCGACGCCAACAGACACAGGGAAACCCACCGATCTGTCTCTACAACTCGAGTCCTCTCGTGCCATGGGAAACGGCAAACGTACACCACTTAGGTTTGCAACCAGTGGGGTCAAAGTGCGCGAAGGAACCCCCGGAGTAGCTGGCTTC
Source organism: Naganishia vishniacii ANT03-052 (assembly GCA_015708705.1). Lineage (NCBI taxonomy): Eukaryota > Fungi > Basidiomycota > Tremellomycetes > Filobasidiales > Filobasidiaceae > Naganishia > Naganishia vishniacii. The sequence goes on along the minus strand of MU158397.1, from coordinate 74,607 downwards.
GGCTGGTTTCCAGGATGTCTTGTTGGATTGAAGGGGCGGAATGGTGGAGGTGGATCGTTTGAGGTGGAGGAAGTAATCATGGTACGTTGGTTTCCTGCCCAAGCCGATGATGCCTGTCTCTGAACCACGAAACGCGCAGCCACCTCCATTGGAAATGGAACGCACGCCAAGAGAAGGGCTGCTCGCACTGCAACAAGATCGCATGTCGGGCGCGGCCGTACAGGTGATGCTCGCCGCAGGGCCGTACACCCTGGATGCAGATTTGAACTATGAGCCGTTCGACGCGCTGATAGAAGCCGCACTGAGAGATCGACCCGACGTGCTGTTGCTTGTAAGCCCCCTTCGTCTGTAAACCCGGAATCCGCCAGCTCATGTTTATCCCATTGACCAGCTCGGTCCGTTTGTGGACGCTTCACATCCGATGATAAAAGTCGGAGACGTGGACCAGACGCCAGCGGAAATTTTCCGGCATCAAATCAGTGGTCGACTTACATTGCTTATGGAGAGCTCGCCAGGGACGGCAGTAATATTGATACCGAGCGTGAGGGACCTGGTCAGTCGACATGTTGCGTTTCCGCAGACGCCCCTGGAGAAGAGTGCAGAATTGGGTCTGCCAAAGGTGCGTCGTCAGGCCCCGGCTGGCCTTCTTGCCTTCAGATCTCTGACAACCGTGGCGTCATGGTGCTCGTAGAAAGTCAGAATGCTGCCCAATCCTGCCAACTTTTACGTCAACGAAGCCCTATTCAGCGTGTCATCTACAGACGTGCTCTTCCATCTAAGAAAGGAAGAGTATTTCCGTCGGGCTGAAGAGGCTGACGTGGAACCTGGCGTGAAGAGCGCGCCGAAGGACGCAATGGCTGAGCTGTGTAGGCATGTCTTGGGACAGAGATCGTAAGTTGCTGCTTCATACTGCCTCTGACAACTCGCTTGATGTTCCGGTTTGAAACAGACTATATCCCATCATTCCGCCACCGGCAGATGTGTTGGCGGAAGTCAACTTTGATCTCAGTCATCATGAGCTCCTCGAGCTCGACGTCGCACCAGATGTCCTGATCCTGCCCTCTCGTCTAAAATACTTTGCAAAGGTAAGTCGCTCTGGTACCTAAATACCCGGCCGTCGACTGATAGCCCTCACCGTAGATCGTCGATTCTGTCGTGGCCATCAACCCGTCATATCTCGCAAAGGGTAATTCGGCGGGCACGTATTGCAAGATGAGCATTCACCCGCAGAATAAGGAGCGACTAAAGCCTACAACTGACGGGGAGGAAGACGAAGTTGAGCATGAGGTGTACGAGCGGGCTAGGGTGGATGTACTACGTATATGATTGACAAGTAACGCGATCAACGCGATTAACATGTCATCGCGGCTGTCCACGAAGCTTCCATACAGTTCAAACCTAGCTGGAACCCCCTTGTAATCAGCTGTAAAAGAGCTGAGCTGAAGTACTGTTTCACAAGGGAAACTAAAATACCATCGATTTCGTGCGATGGCGATCACTCGCCGAGGTGGGAAAGCGAACCGACTTTCAGATCTTGACGGAGCAGGCGACTATTCAAGCGTTTACGGCTGGGAAGGGCGACTTGGAAGATATCGATGTCGACTCAGAGACTATCTAGGCGTGATACTGGGTACATATCTGATATATTGTGTAGTGAGACAGGAGCAAATGTAATCGACTCATATGTTTAGTTACGCGAATCAAAGTATCAACTATCAAGGCTATAATATGCAATGGCTTCTGCATGGAAGGCTACGAACAAGGTCATATAAGGGCTACTGCATTACATGTCGCAACTTGTCAAGCGTGATTGTCCATCTAGTCCAGCTTATCCTTCAAAGCCTTATCTTTAGTAAATTCGGCGGATCGCACCTAGTATACTGGAAACAATCGGCCCTCGACTTGTATCGCCTCAGCACGAGTGGTGAACGTCCCGAGGCCAATCTGATTTCCCTACCAGGAAGAACACGATCCGAGTGGCCAAGAGTGCCAAGAGCGGACATTTAACCATACTACTTGGAGGGGTCAGGCCATCTGAAATCTACTCGTCACCATCAAGCGCTGCCTCCCTTTGCCAAACAGGAACGCCCTGCAGGCTCTTAGCAGGAGGGCGAGGCAACAGCGCCAGGAATCAAGAGGACAGGGCAGAAACTCCTTGATCAACAGCAGCTGTACAATATGCGGTCTCGAACCTTGCCCCACGTTGGAGCAGATGCATAGCGTGTACAACTAGCTGTGGTCGGCCTGTTTCGGCGGCGGTGGTGTGTTGTCGTAGCGGAGTGAGCATGAGCTTTTGCTGCTTGGGCTGCGCAACTGTCCGACGTGTCCAGTTCTAGCATCGGTGTCCGTTCGAGCATGGCGGCTTCTCTGCCGGGAAGTACCGATTTGAGTGGGTTCAATCGGTTGACGGTGAACGGTCGTGAAAATCGTTCCAAAGGCGGAAGCCAACGGTTCCATCCGAATACGTATCACCTGGCCCTGAGCTACGTCACGCCCAATGGGCCGCCCTGGGACGCCCGAGAGGAAACCGCTCAATCGATCCACCGGGTCTCATTTCGTATCCATTTCGGATTTGGCCAGATCTGCGGTAGGAAGGAAAACAAGTTAGCCGTACATTCGGTGGGAGATGACCCTGGCAGTGTCGCTGTCCCCCCGCGTCTGCATCGCTCGGATACGCTCCTCCTTCGCTCTTCGCGCCGCTCGCTGCGCTCGCTGCACTCACCCTCGCCACGACCTTCCCCTTCACCAACGCCACCGGCACCGGTCCATACGCTCTTGAATCCGTAGAATTACTCATGTTATCTCCCGAAAGCCAGACGTGGCCCCGTGGGATACGGACATGATCTGTCGAGCTGCGCGATTGGCGGGTCGCTGCGGAGGGGAAGACGGGGATGAGGACCGTGTCTTGTGTGGTTCTGAGTTGACGTTGTTGTTGCTGTTCCTCGTGATGATGGCGGGTCTTGACTTGTTCGCGATGGAGGGCGTCGATTTCCTCCCACGTCGGTTTCCCCTGCAAAGGTGGTTGATTCCTCGCGCTACGGCGTGTAGGGTCAACGAGAACGACGTCTCCTTCCATCCCTATAACGCGTTTACAGACTGTCTTTGATGTATCGGTGAGTGAGGTAGCGATCACGATATCCCCGCGTTTGATACCCCATACGGAGGATCCCCCGGCGGGACCATCATCATCTTGCCTCGTTCCCCAAAAGCGACTCCAAGCCCCGCCCTCTCCTTCCCTACTCGCACCCCGCGCAGCTCTCTCCAACCCCGATTCATAAAACCGCATTGACACGGGGGTGATCACCACGAAATCCCCTTCATGGCTCAACGTCGGCAACATGCTAAATCCGGAGCATTGGCGGATTTCGACCAGGTCGGTGGTGATCAGGTGAAAGGTGGTAAGGAGTTGGAGGGTGATGATTGTTGAGCGGCGGGCTGTAGGTGCGTATGCGTGGAGTTGGGAGAGGAGGGGATGCATGTTGGCAGGGGTTGGGATAGAACTGGGTGGTATAGGTATAGGTTGCGTTAATTAATTAATAAGGGACAAGTTGGATGATGATGAATACGGGAGACGATCGAGGTGCGCCCGGGGAGAGAGGGATATTTTCAGGTAATAGCTGTTAGGAAGATTCTTATAGGGTATAGACTCCTGTTCTTGTTGTTAACCATCAAACAACATGCCACGAGGAGGAAAAAGTTCACGAGGGGTACGTCGTACGAGTGTCTTGAAGACCAAGGCTGACCCTTTATCGATAGAAACGCGGAGGGTCCACAGCCCGGCTAGGTCGCGATGCGCCTTCTACCCAGACAAGACAGACCGGCAACAGGGACCTCGATAACTGGAAGGAGATTAAGTATACGAACAAGGCTTTTGAGCGGTACTACACGGAGCAGGGGATTGCTAGGGAGGATGAGTGGGAGGCGTTTTTGAGCGCGTTGAAGAGGGATTTGCCGACGACGTTTAGGGTGACGGGGAGTAGGCTGTGAGTCGACGAACAAGTACCCCGAGCGAAGCGAGAGAACGACTACGAGCGGAGCGAGAATACTGTCGAGCGAAACGAGAGAACGGCTGCGCCGCAGGCTATGACGCCGAAGGCGGCCGAGCGTCAGCGAGAATTCTCCTGGGGAGGAAGGGACGACCGAGCCGTCGAGCGCGTTGTAGGACGCGCGAGGAAATGACGTCCGAGCGTCAGCGAGATATCCCTAGGAGTGAGGGACGACCGGCCCTCCGAGCGCGGTATCCGCCGAGCAGAGCGAGTATCTATTCACAAAGAGTCGAGTGCGGCGTATGCTGTGCGAGAGATCCCAGTGTACAGATTTCAGACCGTCCTACAATGGCGACCACGGTGATCGAGAAATGCCCCTATCCCCTGCGAGCGTCCGCTTCTCACGCCGTGCCAAAGGACCGCGTCCTGTCTCAAAGGACCTACCATCTGAAACACCGGATGCTAACCCGTCCTCCCTCCCTCCCAGCCACGCGGAAGCAATCAACGACGAAATCAAGGAACACTACCTGCCCATGCTCTCCAACGTCACGATGTCCCGCGACGCCATCCTCAACCCCAACATGCAGCGCAAGCCGCCCACGAGCGCCGAAACAACACCCGCTCCGGATGCCCAGGAAGTCGACGTCGACACCTCGGCTTCCACCGGCATCACCGTCGACAACTCGACGGGCCTGATCAAACTCGCCCCGCCCCGTCAACTCCCCTGGTACCCGGGCCACCTCGCATGGCAACTCGACGTGCCCAAACGTGTCGTCCGTAAATCCGAGGAATTCAAGGTCTTCCAGCGTTTCCTCGTCGGTGAGACCGAGATTGGAAATATCTCGCGCCAGGAAGCCGTGTCGATGATTCCCCCGTTGTTGTTGGATATTCAGTCGCATCACGTCTGTTTGGATATGTGCGCCGCGCCCGGAAGTAAAACGGCGCAAATGATGGAAGCCCTGAATCACCACTCGACCGTGACCACCGGACTCTTGATCGCCAACGATTCCGACTTGAAACGATGCCACATGCTCGTTCACCAGACCGGACGAATGCCATCCGTCGGCCTCGGAGTCACAAACAATGACGCCTCGCGAATCCCCACGTTCAAACTATCCACTCCCGAGGGCGCCGTCACCCACCTCGCATACGATCGAATCCTCGCCGACGTGCCTTGCACGGGCGACGGTACGCTTCGCAAGAACCTTGATATTTGGAAATCATGGACGCCGGGTAACGGATCGTCCCTCCACCCCTTACAACTTCGGATCCTCTTGCGCGCCATGCAACTCCTCAAGCCGGGCGGTCGGATGGTCTACTCGACTTGCAGCTTCAACCCTGTCGAAAACGAAGCCGTCGTCGCTTCCGCCTTGAACTCGGAACCAGGGGTATTCCGAATCGTGCCCCAGCCCGAAGACACCGTCTTGCCGGGTCTCAAACGAAGGACCGGCTTGACTCAGTGGAAAATCTTTTCCCAAGATGATCAGGGCGAGCTTGTCTTCCACCCTTCGAGAACACATCATCTCGGTTACCTCGCCGGCGTACGTGAGAAGCGAAAACAGTTAGGCTTAGACGACACCGAGTTCTTCCATGATGATCTAGAGGCGGCTCTTGCGGCGTGTCATGCCCGTGTGCAGGCGCCCGAGGCGGATGAGGCGGAAAAGAAGACGTATGAAGACGGCCGGGCGCTTGGCTTGGCTGGGAATGGAAAGGTTACGGGTAGGGACAAGGCGTTGGCGGAGACAGTGTGGGCGCCGGAGAATGTAAAATCGTTGGGATTGGAGCATGGGTGGGTTTCGGCTGTCATTCCGGCGTTGTCTCGAACTGACGTCCTCCGCTAGGCTTCGACTCTTGCCACACGATCAAGACACGGGCGGGTTCTACGTCTGTGTGATTGAAAAGGCCGCCGAGAGCAACGCCGTTGACGCAGGCGCACAGAAGCGCGGCGTATCCCCCTCGGCACCAGATGGACCGGAAGAGGGCGCCTCGGCGAAGAAAGCCAAGGTGGACGCGGGCCCTACAGGAGAAGATGTCGCGTTTGTTGATGCGGCACCCAAGGCCGCGCAGGAGGATGGAAGAGGTAAAAAGAAGAAGAAGGGAACCGATCATATCTTCAAAGAGGATCCGTTCTTTTACGTCAAGCCTGATGACCCGGAACTCTTATCGTGCATGTGAGTTTACGCTCGGTAGCGCGTATTCGAAAACTTTGCGACTGACCGCGCCCTCGACAGCGAGTACTTTGGACTCTCGGCCGACTTCCCCCGCGAACGATGTTTCGTCCGTAACGGGACCGGCGAGGCCAACAGGAACCTGTACCTTTCCAACGAAATCGTCAAGGTGAGTCTCTCAGCGTCACCCTCGCTTGTCAAGCATGCCTAACCTCTTTGCAGAACCTGATCCACGCCAACCCGTACCACTCGATCCGCCTGCTCTCTGCCGGGATCCGCGTGTTTGTTCGCCAAGACACGCAAAACCGAAACACGGACTTGAAGTGCAAGTGGAGAATTCCGCTCGAAGGTCTTGCAAGTATTTTGCCATATATGGACCAGAGCAAGATCCTGCAAGGCTCAATTGATGATCTCGAAGTCTTGTTGTCCGACATGTATCCCTTGGTGAGTCGTTCCGCTGCGCGAGTTGCCGTTCTTGGTTGAATGTACCCCGGCTGGCAGATTTCCAAGCAGGAGAGCGGGTTGTTGGCCGAGATGAAGAACAAGTCACTCGGCTGCCATGTTATCGTCTTCAACGTCGGCACGTCGATGCGACATGGCGGAGGATCGTAAGTTGACTGCCTGCTTGCGGAACTATTGGCTTGACCCTGACTTCTCTCCCTAGGCTTCGAATTCCCATCACCCTGCCACTCTGGCGAGCCAAGGATTCGTTATCTCTCTTGATCGACAAAAAGGAAAAGAGGTACGTCGTCCGGCCGCGGGTCTGAACGGATGTCTACTTACGCTGCTTGAACCGACTTGACAGTATGCTCTCGCTCCGTACGTTTGGGCAGGACATAACCAGTAAACTTGCCGACATTCAACGCCTTGCCGCTGCCGAATCCGACGTCAAACCGGGTGAGAACGAAGATGTCGTCGCTGGTGAGGCGCCTGCCGTCGGTGTTGCCGAGGAGGCCGGCCTCGTCGCCAAGGAAGAGATGGGAGTCAACACGTTAGAAGAGGCGATGAACGCTTGAACGGCTCAGGCGAGTCTTGTTGTACATGAGATTATGGCATGAACACGAACACATGTCGGCAATCGCTGAATGGCACAGATATCCATTGGACCCCCGCTGGGACTTTGGGGTTGCATGTCAAGGCGAATGAGCTGGCATGCTGCGCGTCGACCTAGCAACACATGATTACAAAATAGTCTTCCGGAACATCTTCAGTCACATGGTCGCCCTAGATTTCCTAAACTTTGCCAACAGCCCGTGTGCAGCTACCAATGGCCGTCAACACGAACTTGCTTCCAAAAGTCGCATCGCGGCTTGGATCCGATCCTAACATCTCCGCTTCCGACGTATCCTGCCGTCACGTTGGTTCCTGTGGCGGAATCCTTCATCAGGTTGAGCACCTTGTACTCTCTCTTATCGCCAAAAGACGGCAGGCGCCTTCTTGCGCCACAATGGACTGTGATTGGAAGGTGTCTGGAGAAGCGTGTTTGGGACCGGAAAGGACAAACGACGTCATCGATCCGATAAAGGACTGGTAAAAGGTGGGAGAATACGGGGATAGGGTGTTATCTGTGCGAAGCGCTATTGAGCAAACAAAGCGTACTTGGTCAAATGACTTACAGAAGAACGGAAACTCGTAGGCATTGTCTGGTGGATAGTTTCTGTCAACCAAACGCCATCGTCCGATGACCTAACACATACCTCGAGCATGGATTGCATCGGCGACCGCATACAGGTACCGATACCCGTTCTGATGATACGCATCTGCCAGCCAATTCGATGCACTTGCCGTTCGGTTTGACAATCAGCAAAAGTGCACTCTCGCTGACGACTGGACGACACTCACCATACAAACACGGCATCGGTGAAAATCACGCCACCTCGTTCATAGTTGTCCTTGAATGCGTCCAGTGGGTACAACGACAAGGCTTGTGCGACCTGATCGTCCGTCAGAGGCCACTTTTGCTTCAGCACCGCTGCCAATCTGTTGTTTGCTTCTGTAGCAATGTCGGACACGTTGGCAGGGATACGCAACGTCGTCGGCACAAAAGTACTTCCGTCTGCGTAGTTGGACCCAACAATGACCGCGTTCTGCGGACGTGGGAAAGACGTTAGCGGAAACGAAAAAAGATTGACCTTCGACTCACACCCGCGACGTTTCCATCCAGGAACTGCTCGATGGTATTGTACCGTAGGTATCCGCCAGGCCCCTCGATGCAAGGCTCGAATACGGATGGTCGGCCAAAATAGGTATAGTTGACGTAGTGCTAGACTCGACGTAGGTTCAGTATTTGAGCAGCTCGACAGGGAATTCCCCGCTACTCACCTCATGATTCAACGTTTTCAACAGCTCGGTGCTCTGTAGGCGCAGACAGGCCAGATCATTGGTGCAGTTGGCCTTGCTGGAGAAATCCTCAAATTGGTTCTGGGCATACGACAAGGAGTATCAGCCGACCGGGACAAGGTCCCTCTGCAAGTGCGCCCACCTTCCAGAAAGGATCGCCACAGCTCCCCATGGGCACAAAGTACGGCGAACTGAGCATCGCACCCTGGAACAATTTCTCCCTCCCTCCTCGATCCTCAGCAGCCTCGGCCGCGATCAAATGCCCCACCGTTCCTCCACCTGCACTCTGACCCCAGATCGTCACCCGGTCCTTGTCGCCTCCAAACAGATGAACATACTCCCTGACCCATCGCAAAGCCGCCCGTGCGTCGGTAATACCAGCATTTAGACCGTTCCCTGCGGCCATGGATGGATGCGCGAGGAAACCAAAGATACCAAGGCGGTACTGGATGGTGATTCCGACAAAGGCGTTGTTGGTAGAGTTTATCATGGGTGTGTGGTCGAATTCACGAGCCGAGTTGTCTGTTCAAGAGAAGAGGTTCCAGTTCTTTCACAGGGGCCTTTACGGGAGAACCTTACGGTCCCATCCACCTCCATGGATCCATACCAACACCGGCAACAACTCCTTCTTCCTTTCGCCTTTGCCATCGTTCTCCCTCTTCCCGCGCGGTGCCCCACCAAGGTCCACATCATCCGGCGCCCAAACACTCAAGAACAAGCAATCCTCATCATCGATCTCCTGTAACGGGTTATACTGGTCCTTACTGACCACACCCCCACTCGTCGCCTGCGGGCACTGTTTAGGCCACTCCGATGCATCTTGCACCCCGAGCTCCGATTCATCGGTTGGAGGCTGGGCTTCGCGCCATCGATTCGGTCCAGAGGTGTCAGCGGCGAAGCGGATGGATTTGAAGATGTTGAGGTTGGCGGTGGCGTTGTGGTAACCTTGATAAGTGGCGTAGGGGAGAGAGAGAATTGGCGCCGTTGGATTCGTCGAGGGAGAGCTGCATGTTCGAGCGATAGGGTCGGCGAAGGAGGTGTGAGGGTATATAGAGCCGAGTAGCACTGCTGCCAGGCAACCTGCTGCTGATATCATCGTGAGGAGGCTTATGGATAAAAACCTCTTTGCAGTTCCCTGTGACCAGTCTACCATCCAGGGGCCCAACCTTCAGGGGATATATACACATACAGACCCTTAAATTTGATGGTCGTTCCACTTGTCCTTCTTCACTCTTCCCTCTTGCCTAATTAGCTGGGAATCACCCGAACACGGCCCAGACTAGGCGGGCCGAGGATGCGCTCGAATGACCAGCTGACTATCGTCGATATACAGCTTAGGTTGGCCTGAGCAGTGCAGCCCACGTCTTCAGCTACCCTTCCCACCTGAAGGAACCCTGGGATTACTCGCTCTCACCAGCTCTCTCGCCGTTTCCGGGCCGATGTACCCGAGGCAGTTGTCTACGATTTCTAAAGCAGTAAAGACACATCATAAAGGAAGGACGGGTCCTGACGTCATACGCACCTTTCTGACAGAATCAACGGAAGCAATCCCATCAAGAGTAAAAGCAGTCAACCGAGACACAGCAACTGCCTTTTTGCCATCGCAGCTGATACTTGCCTCAGTTCTTCCCTCATATTGGCTTTGATCCAACTTGTTCGACTCTTGATAAAACCACACCCAAAGCACCTGACCTCACCTCATAATTTGAACCCTTCAAAATGGTCAACACGTACGCCCCGCAACCCACGATCGAACAACAACCCGCACCCACGATGGGAATGTCTACCAAGGGTATGATGCAGCCGATCCCCATGCAAAGCATGTCACCTAGTAAGTTCCCCCTCTTCCCACCTCTCTACCTCCACCGCTCACATTCCCCGTTCAGAAACAACCCAACCCACCCCCGAACAAGCCGACCAGCAGGCCGAGGTCGATGGTCTGCGTCTCCGTGGCGGTGGAGAGATGTGCCCCGGTCGATTCTGTTTCATCATCCCTTGCCCGATTCCGTGCAACTTCTGCGTGTTCCCGTTGCCTTGTTAGGCGGCCATTTGAGGGGTGACGTGAAAAGGGGTGTTGGACGGATTAGCTGGAAGAAAGAAGAGCGTCGTCTGGAAGAATGGTCGCTCCAAGAATTGTTTGTATCTACTGCCCGAAATTGTATCTATACACGCTTTATTGTATTCGTCCGAACTAGTCTTTCCCTATAATTGGACATGAAACACTGAAACCCATACTGCGGCAGGCCTACAAATATGACTATTCACTGCTGTATCGGTAGAGGCCACCACTCCCATCGTACGCACTACGCACGAGAGGTTGAAGGCTAGGACAAGCACCATTCCCCGGCAAATTTCAACCAACTCTGGACAAAACTTGGTCTGATCGCCAACCGGTGGTTCAACGATCTTCTACTTGCACTTTGTTTTTCGCGTCTTCACCACCGACACTCTTTACTCGTCCACATCCCCCCCTGTTCATCTCCTTCAAGCCGGCCCTTCGCCGCGTGGGGAACAAGATGGCCACCTATGCCCCAGCGCACCCGGCTGCACCACCCCAGCAGCAGCAGCAAGAAAAGCTCAAGCCCATGACCAACAACAAAAAGGACAAAGAGGCGCCTCCCTCGCCGCCCATCAAGATCAGGGATCAGGGGAATGGTCTACAGTATACACGGATGGGGTTCTTGGGAGAGGTGAGTAGACATAGCTTATTGGGGAGACTGGTGTGCTGATTTGACTGGGAGGTAGGGTGGGTTTGCGAGAGTGTATGAGTTGTTGGGGCCTGATGGACGGTCATGGGCTGCCAAGGTGGTACATAAAGATCAACTGGCAACAACCAAGAAAAGGACAAAGGTGAGTGACTTGGCGGAGCATTACCTAGAGTCACCTCACTGATATCATTCCCTAGCTATATGCAGAGATCATGATACACAAACTGATGGCACATCCGCACGTCGTACCGTTTCGAGAAGCATTCGAAGATGAAGATCAGGTATACATCCTCCTCGGACTATGCGAATACGGCGTAAGCTTGCTGTCTCGTCTTCCCTTTCTCCACCTCTCATTCACACCAATAACTTCCGCAGAACATGATGGACCTCTTGAAACGCCGAAAACGCTTCACGGAGCCCGAAGCGCGGTACTTTCTCACCCAGATCATCTCGGCCGTACAATACATGCACAGATGCCGTGTCATGCATCGAGACTTGAAGCTCGGGAATGTGTTTCTCGATAAACAGATGAATGTTCAGGTTGGGGATTTCGGATTGGCCGCGTTGATTGAGAAAGAGGGGGATAGACGGAAGTGAGTGGTCGGAGCTTGCGATGGAAAAGGGACGGGGTACTGATGGCTCGTTTGCAGGACCGTTTGTGGTACTCCGAATTATATCGCACCCGAGGTGCTGTACGGCAAGAACGAAGGTCATAGCTATGAAGTAGACGTTTGGTCAATCGGTGTCATACTGTGGGTCTAAGCGATATTTTCTCCCTGGTGTCGCGCTGACGAACATTTACTAGCTACACGATGTTGGTGGGGAGACCCCCTTTCCAGATGAAAGATGTCAAGGCGATCTATCAGTAAGCCACATGTCATTTCAGGTCGGAAGCCCGACTAATCTACCTATTTGCGAGCAGGAAGATCAAGGAGATGGATTACGCTTTCCCTGCGGACTGCAAGGCGTCGGAGGAAGCGAGGACACTTGTGCGCGAAATCTTGACCAAGGATCCGAGTAAGTTGTGGTAAACAGAAGCGACGGCACGTTTGACTGATAGCGATCCTTAGGTATGCGTCCCACACTGGAGGAGATACTGTCCCATCCTTGGTTCACTTGCGGTGCCTTTCCCTCGAATCTATCATCATCTTGCTTGAAAGAAGCACCCTCGTTCCCCGACATGTCTCCTGAACAAATCATGCACAACTATCGAAAAGTCAAACAGAGATGTGCGATCGGCCAGGACTTGCCGTTGTCAAAGACCGTACCCAAGCAGCCAGCAAAGAGTGTTCCGGGAGTGGTGGCGAGTCCTGTGCAGGCGAGACATGCGGTCAGTCAGGCCCTTGCGAGGCAGGAGGAGGATTTCAAGCGGGCCGTTGCGCCGGATTCGCCGATTTCTACTCTTTTATCGTGAGCCATCTCGTCTATCATGCTTGAAAAGAGCGCTGACTAGTTCTGCTTTGATAGATCTGCGAAAAAGCCACCGGTGGTTGCACCAAGTATTGCCATGACTGGAAGTCGTGGGGATCCTTCGCTCATGCGACAATTCCAGGGAGGGGGTGCGAGTACGGGTTCACCACTTCGACGAGAAGCGCGATCGCGTAACCCTACCGGGTCATCAGCTGCCCAACGGAACAAGGTTATCATCGAAGAGGAAGATGTAGACATGGAGGACGAAGAGGGACTGATGATGCAAGCGCGGAACAAGGCCAAGAAGACAACGTCATCCCCACCTCGTGTGCAGACTCGACGAGCATTGTCTCCCGCGCGAGGATACCAGGTTAACGGGCTACCATCATCAGCGTCGGGCCACACCCATGAAGGAGGAAAATCATCGACGTCGTCGCAGAAGCCTCGGTCGAAAGCGCTGTACGACAGGATCACGAGGAACATTGATGTAGCGTTTGATGCGCGCGAGAGGAACCTGCCTATCACAGCTTCAGGTAAGTGACAGACTTGTTGGGTTGGCCCATATTGGTACTGACGCCGGTTTTTCATTTCGCAGAGATGGCGCAAGAGAAACTACCACATCCAAAAATCTTTATCTCTTCTTGGCTGGACTATGCTCACAAATACGGAATGGGATACGCATTGACGGACGGTACTGTCGGAGTGCACTTTAATGACTCGAGCACGATGGTGTTTGCTCCGAATAAAGAGTACGCTGGTGTGGTGTCCCCGGCTAGGCAGTTGCTAATGTCTGCGACTCACAGATTCTTGGACCACATCAAACCCCCCTCATCATCGAGCGCATCGACACAAGCCCTGCGAACGAATTACAGCATGACCCGAGTGCCAGACGACGAGCATTTCCAGGAAAGACTCTACCTCTTGAGCCATTTCGAGCAGTACATGATGAACAAGTTGAACGGCATGACGGATTACAACTATACGGACGCAGAGCTAAAGACGGGGATGGTGTTTCTGACAAAGTATTGGAGGATGAAGCATGTGATTGCCTTTCGGTTGAGCAACGATACTTTCCAGGTAGGATCTGGTCAGCTCCTGCGCAGATACTGACAGCTAACAGACGTCACTTCTCAGTTCAATTACCAAGACCATACCAAGCTACTACTTGGTCAGGAAGGCACGGTGGTCACCTACATTGACGAAAAGTACAAGCTCTGGACGTGGAACTTGGCGCAGATGATGCGTCCCGAGTTGATGGCCCAGGGGAGGGAACGACGGAGGATGGACAAGGCTATAAGCAAGCTCGAGTATGCGAGGTACGCCAGTCCACAAGCAGCACATGGTTGAGTCTAGACTTAATTGGATGCTCACTCTTTTTTCTAGGAGCGTCATCGGTAAGCTGGACAAGGCGCCAAAGTCAAAGCCAACGCCAAGTGGCGTACCCACTGAGCCATGAGCGACTCTGTCCTGCACCTCTTGAATACTCGTGTGCCCGCCTTTCCCTGACAGCGGCGCCTATTCGCTGACTGTACCTTGGGGATAAGCATATAGAGATATTCCGACTCCCTTTGCATACGTACATCACTGGTCACACTTCCCGATACCATCATCATTGCATGTCCTTGTATTCGCGGCTTGTAAAGCTACTCTATTGTACTCTATCATTGGCGCATTGACGGTGTTGATTCTGACACGACTATGCATCTATTCGGGGAGGAGCTGGTCACATGAGGCGAGCTGAATGTTGGTTGGATCTGCGCTATTGTGTCAAGTGATGAGCATCCATTCTTCATCAACAACCCCTATTCTGTTTTTCCGGTCAGGTTGGCGCCATTCATCATGGACACGCTCATCAATTGCTTGTTCGAGGAGGAGGAGCGGGAGGAGCAGAGAGCGGCAGGTCGCACCCCGAAGACGCCCTCACTACCGACCAAAACTGTGCCAGAGCCGCCATCATCAAAACTCCCACCACCGACATTATCGTGCCGCGATTGAACCAGTAAGAAGCGCGACCCTCCGCCGCACATTCATCCTCCTCACCACTCCATCCGCTTTGAATCGTATCAGCGATGTGCACTTTGAGCAGCAGAGGGACGCGCGCATCCAGCGAATCCATCAAGAATTATAATACTCGGCCGAGCGGTCCAGTTTCCCTGTTTGACAGGACTCGGCGGAATTGCCTGGCACTTTGAGCTCATGAAGAATGAAGGCGAGCATTTCGTCGGGAAGTGCGGATAGCGCGGGGTATGGGGAGATCGAGTTCACGATGAAGTCGAGCTGTTGCTTGTCAAGATTCCGAAACGGTTGATGGATGTGTTCGTCGCTCGATCGCGACGATTGAAAGAGGAACAGTACTCCCCGACCTCGCGATATATCTACTAAACGCTAATCGTTACATACCCATTGTTTGATGTAATTGAAGGGCGACGGAACTCATGATTCATACAAACCCCTTTTCGCCGACCTATGACATCAATGTTGAGATCATAAATCGGTTTCCTGAAACGAGCGGCTATAACACGTCTTACGGGACAGGACAGATGGACATAGAATTATCGGTATCAGGTACTCTATATACCTACACCGATCGCCAGCGTTAGATATTGCGTAGGAATGATGTTACCACTGCAAAACGGCAAGCACCACATGACTACGAGACGCTCAACGAGGCGGCAGGTGTGGTTGTTCTCCTGCTAGCGGAAGCCCACGTGCCGAGTTCTCTGTACGATCATCTCGCATAGGCGGAAGTGTGTTCTTTGATTGCGTCAAAGGAGGGTATAGTTCATTGGCGGATGGCGCATGGTTGAATGTTCCGCCGGGATGGCGATGATATCCCAAATCAGGCGGAGGTGGAAGTCGCGGCCTCGAGCTCGATTCATCCATCGTCAGTAGTGCTGGTGGATGAGAGCTAGGCAACGAATATCGGTGTGACGGAAGACCTGCTGTTGCGTTTGAACGCGCCGTAGTTTGCGTATGATGCACAAGAGGTTGCGTGGTAAATCCCGATAGACTATCGCGAACCAGTGGCCCAGAGGCGACGTAGCCACTGATAGAGTTGCGCGCTGATACAGATGACGGAAGTGTGCCGTTTCTCTCATGGTGTGTCAATTGTAAGCCCATGGAAGCGTGTATTGACGGTCTTGTAGGAGTGTAGGAAGTGTAAGAGTCCGGATTGGCGTAAGTTCTGGCGGAAGACGACATTGGCAAGTTTTGATATCCCAGGGGTGGTTGTCGCGACGAACCGGGTTCATTCGCAGCAGTCGTACTTGACGAAGAAGCCGAGAATCCTTGGAGTCTCGACGATGATGACGACAATGGCACGACTTGATGCGATGCAAGTCGCTCCTGTTGAGCAGCCTGCAGCAGCGGATTTCTCGGCTGTATCGTATTCGTCTTTGACGTCGTCCTCGGCGGCCTTGCAACAATCCCACAAATCCAAAAGCTCTGCCGTTGAGTGCCGTACGTATCGCCTGGAGGAGACTCGGATGAAAGCTTGGTACCCCACATCTCGGACGTCAACGTGAAGAGCTCGTTAGGACGCATAAAGGTGAAGATTTCACTTTCCCAAGGTGGAAGACGTCGGACAACCTGAGTTAAGAATGCAGACCAGAGGACTTTTTGCTCGATGCGGAGATTGGGATCGGAGTGCCGAGCGTAGTTTTCGTTGAGCCTGCCACGCGTTGAGTGATCATAAGTTTAAGCAACGCAATCGGGTCCTGTATGAGTCCACTCACCAAATCGCCATGATCTGTCTCCTCCTCTGCTCCGGAGTAAGCGGCACCACCGATCGTGCCAAAACCGACGCCCTCATACTCGGCGATTCATTCTGCCCGACCATCGCAGGATTTACCACTTGCCCATGCGCATACGGGCCCGGAACCGAAACGCCAACCCTGGAATCCAGTTTTCTCACTTTACTCGGCCGTTCCCCCTCTAGTGGCGGGATATCCATCGCATCCCTCTTGGCCTTGATCTTTGTCTTTTCCGCCTTAACCCATCGCGCAAAGTTCAACCCCACGCTCCGCCACACCAAATCATGCTCCTTGAAGTTTATTCCTCTCGCCGATGCCGTCGGCGTCGTCGTTTCCGAGCTGTTGCCCGCCGCCAAATACGCGTCAGCGTCCATACTCGGATTCGGGTCGAACCGGAACGACGCTTGAACGAGGTACACGAGTTCGTGTTTTGGTGGTTTTGCTGATTTGCTGAATTTGGCAGCAGACGTTTCAGGAGGTGGGTACCATGATTCGGATGGGATATCCTGCCGCAATACAAAAGAACATGGTTGATTCCATAATGGTTCGCCATCCGGGATGATCTTCGCGGGAGCGGGTCCGCCATCATTCCGAATGACAGCCAAAAATTCCTCAAAGGTCAAGACGGGACACTGCGGCGGATGAAAGGCGTATTTCGAATAGATGGTATATACGTCACTCAGCGGTGTCATCGTCGTCGGCCCAGGGTATGTGGACAAGGCCGACGTGTCCTTGTTCGACGCGCGTTTCGAGGTGGTCGATGTCGCCACGACGTCGTCGATCGATGACAGTTTTTGCGGAGAGGAAGGGACGAGCCAGACATGTAACCTTACCGGCAACGCCACAGGAATCAGTACGCGGACCAGAACTCGAAAATCGCAAGGCAACCCACCAGGTCTTGACTACGCGTACGCTCCCTTCCCTTCCCAACACCTGCGGACAATACTTTCCGGTATTAATCACCCTCTGCAGCATTTCCTGCGGCTTCTCCTGCACAATACCGTTCTGCCTTTCCGCTAAAGGTAAGTCCTGACCAGCCTCCCCTGTTCCCGCGGACGGCGCTGATTCCACAGGAGGCATCATCGCCGTCGTCCGGAAATTCTTGCGTATCGAAAGCGAGGGAAGCGGCAAGGTCATCGTATTGAGCAGCGTATATGCCGAGTCGGGGATCTTGTCGTTGATTGACAATTTTGAGTCTGATTTACCGATAGGGCGAGTCGGTTTCGCCAGAGTCACCGTCGATTCGGACGTGACAGCTTGGAGCTGTTCCATTTTCGCGTCATCATGACGATCCGTGCTCTCCCCTAGCAACACCGCAACCGTCTGGCGCTGTTCCCCACTCTTCTCCTTCCGACCCGTCAACTGCGCTTGAACATACTGCAATACCCACATGGCAAGATCGTACCCCGCCTGACCCCATATCTCGGCAGAGGTATCAAACCCCACCGGAACGAGTCTCGCTCGAACGGTCGTCGGAGTCGGAGTTGTTTCCTCATCGTCGTCGAGTGCTCCAGGGAAGAGATGCCGGATGTGAGGGATCAAGTCGTCCGACGAATGAGGGGCGGGTATGTTGGGCGGGAAGGGAAAACCTAGTGTCAAGGAATGATGGATGTCGCTGACTGATGTACGAGCGGCTTCGTCGAGGTGCAGAGCATGCTGTAGCCTGAACCGAGGATCATCCATAAGCCTCGGACCTTGCCCCGTAAGAAGGCATACTCACCAAGCCCTCACCACAACCTTTTGCCCCTCCTCTCCCTCCACCTGTCTCTCACTAACCACCAAACCCGTTCGCCAAACCCGCTCCATCCCCGACGAGGTCTTGACACCCTTCGCCGTCGCCATTGAGTGATCACCCGCCGCTGCTGCAACCTGAGATCGCCGGGAGATCTGGGATTCAGGGGCCGTGTGTGCTGAACTACGTGGACTGCCGAGTGATGTGGGTGACATGGTGAGGTGTGGCGGCTGGCGATTGTGTTGAATTTGGCGAAACAGCGTTTATCGGTTTCGTCATTTCACGGGGACAGTCCCAAGGTCTACGCACGATTTGCATCCGATCAATCTAATCTAGTTTGATCTATGCATTCGAGTTATGCTATCTCCTATCCACCGCCATTCCGTATCTACAGGTGACAACCAGTTACATACGACAGGAGCAGACAGACCAGAGCAGGGCTACAACAACTAGATCTGTAATCGCCCACCTCTCAATCCACATCCATAGCAACCGCCCCACTCTTCCCCTTCTTGTGCTTCTGCTTCACCCCAACTTTAGCTGTCTTCCCGGCTACCAACTGTCCCCCCGTCTTCAACTGCACCACTCGTTTGCTCTGCGTCTCCTTGTCCTCCCGAGTCGCTTGTGCTGCTTTTTTGGGCGTAGCATCGTTCATCCCTTCCTCCTCCTCTACGCTCTCCATTACTTCGCCCATATCTTCATCCCCTTCTTCGGCAGCACCACCCTCCCCGCGAGTCCGCTTGGCAACCCGCTGCGCCTTGTTCGGTCGTGCCTTTCCGTTGGAGGGTTTATTCGTCCCCGTTGGATTCTCGTGGACGGCTTGAGAAACACGTGCGCCTTTCCCTATACAGATCGTAATTCGGATTCCAGACTATCAACAAGCACACGAGATCAACAGCAAGTCACGAAACATAAAAGGGTACCCCGGAACGCACCTTGACACGATTCCGAATCCCCCCCTCGTCTTCCTCAAATATCGCCAACCCTTTCCCCTTCCCCTCCCTCTTGGCAGGACCGACCACCGATATTTCATCAGAACACTCTACGCTCGACGTCTGGATCTCATGGTGGATATATTGTCGAGGAAACGGCAAGATATCCGTCAACGCGTGAAGGAGTACCATGGCGTGCGGAATGGCGACGCATAATGCATGGAGGGTGATCTGGTTCAACCTACACCCCGGTATCCCAGCATCAGCATACCAATCCGAAAAACCCAAGTAAGCGAGAAGGAAGACGCACCCATCATCCACGAGAAGACTCTTGCACCTCCGCATATAACTCCCCAGCCCCGTCTTACGGGTCACAAACACCACGTGCCTCCCCTCCACAGCACGCGTCGGACCCGATCCGCTCGCCTTCTTCGGTCTTCCGAGGGACGATTGCCCGTCTCCGGTAGAGGGTTTGATGGGTGGTATTCGGCGTGCGGTTTGGAGGTTGCCGTTGGTCGGTAACTTTTTTGCGGGAGTCGGCCTGGAAGGAGCCTTTGTAGTAGAGACTGAGGGGACGG
Organism: Naganishia vishniacii ANT03-052; assembly: GCA_015708705.1. Taxonomy (NCBI): domain Eukaryota; kingdom Fungi; phylum Basidiomycota; class Tremellomycetes; order Filobasidiales; family Filobasidiaceae; genus Naganishia; species Naganishia vishniacii. The sequence continues at coordinate 55,001 of MU158397.1, read as the reverse complement.
GTTTGGAGGAACTGACGACGGTTTCATCATTCGAGGATGTTGGTTTCGGGTTCTGCTTCAACGGCGTCGTCTGCTGCGCCACATCATCGATTGACCCGCCAGATTCCTGATTTCCGCCGTCTCTTGCGGACACAGTGATCTTCGCTTGCGGAGCGACAGATGACGACGAGACATCCTCTCCATTCTTCGTTGCCGCCGTCGGAACCATCCCCCCTTGTACGACCTTTTCACTCCCCTTCTCTCCCGCCTTCCCGTTCACTTTGACCTTCCCAGCACCTCTCGCTCCTCCACCTGCCACTTTTGCCAAACCCGTTCCACTTCCCGCAAGTCGCTGTTTCTTGGGTGGATGAAGCGTCACGTCCTGGGATGATCCTTGCGCTGGGCGCTTCTGGGGTTGTTTACCCGCTGGAGGAGGTGGTTTGACGGATGTCGGGAGGACCATCGTGTTGAGTCTTTACTGTGAGTTTCGTGCTTAGTTGCTGTAGGACGTGAGTCCGAAATATCTGCCAAAGATGAATAGGAGAATGGGAAGAGGAAGAAGAATCTGTTTCAGTAATTAGCGCTTCCTCGCGATCGCCTCGCCCCGCGCTTTTCACAAAGTAAACAATGATCGTGTGGAGCAGCAGGCTCTATGCACCTTGGAAATGGTTGGTTTCTCTCAGCAGGTGTCAGCTTGTCCCATGTCTGGATATCTACGCTGCATTGAGCTACTTTACAGGAGTCTCGACTAACGCATATTCACCATTCTCGACCTGGTCCGAGATCCCAAGCGGGATTTACCGGATTAAACCAGGTCAAGGAATGCCACTTCTAAAGAGGGGAGTCACCGCTTGTGAGTCCGGGTTTCGTTTCTGCTCTGGGTGAAAGCAGTGGTGAAGCCGTATCTCACTCGTTTGACGTTTCCACAGGACGAGATGAGATGTCAAGACAGGATGGGTACGCCATAACCCCTTGGACCGCTGTGTCGCCAGCAGCCTGCCCATAGTAAACAGTCACGCAGAGACTCGATAACAGACACTCGCATAACATACACCAAAACAACGAGCACATCAGTTAGACTGACCATAGCTCTCCCCAACGAAGCCGAATTTGTCTGGTTCCAATCGTAGCACCCGAACTCAAAAAACACGTCATCCACGCCCCTATCGGCGACCTCGCAAATGATCCGGATGTTCAAGTCATACTTTTCCCGACGACGACAATCACGCCTTCGGTTGATGCAAACACCAAGGAAGCCTTGAAGGCCGAGGGAGGTTGTTGAGTTTGAACCTGAGACTGGGAAGAATCCCAAGGAGTGGAGGACGATCGAAAGAACAGGAACAAGTTCAAGGTGGACAAGAAGTGGCGAGCCGGACTAGTACCTGAGTGGAAACCGACAGAGAAGGATATGGACGATTTCATCGCCAAGGTCAAGAAGGATCGACCGAGCCTCCAGGGGCTACACCTTTGCATCAACGTCCGAAACTGTGCCTTTATCTCGTCGGGATATCCAATGAAACAGATCTTCGAGTTCAGATATGCCAAACGCACCGCTACGAAAGACAGCGGCAAGGAGTTTCCCAAATCCGCGGGTACACAAGACGAGCCTATCGACGTTGAAGATTTCATCGCTTCCTCGGTCAAAAAGGCGGCAAAGGCGACGACGATTCGGGCTGGAACACGATCATCGACCAAGTCGTCCGTCAAGAACTGTACGATGCCATGTTGGAGCAGGAGGAGAGGGCGATGCAGGACGATAATTCCGGCGGCGGTGCCGAGTCGTACGATTCCTTGGATGAGGAGCTTAAAGAGATGACACAGCAAGCGGTGGACCAGATGGAAGACGACGTTGGCGATGACGAGGATGGAGATCTGCTACGACCCGGTTGGGCGTTCTAGGAGCGTCTGGATGTTGGAGCGATCACCGTATACGTCGTTTCGAACGAGGATCTATCGGATTAGTTGACCAAGTGTTGTATATCGCGACTAAAGTGCAGACGTTGTGGCCAAGGGAACATGCGTCCTTGAGCACTCTTCCCACGTTTGCAAGCTTGCGACCGTCTTCGTCCATAGTGACTAGATGATCATTACGCCTTTGACCTTGCCAGACAGTTAAGCTTAACACAAGAACAAGCTAGGGTACTGCATAACTTGAGTTTGGCCTCTCTTGCTTGCCCCCTCTTTAAGCTAGCGTTCTGGTCTGAGCGCATTTTCCGCATATTCCTTGACTGAACCAGGAGCCATCCTCCACAGCGAACCCCGCCCGCCCTCTTTCCAAGCCATTCCGAAGTTCAAGAATCGCAGCGCGGAAGCAAACCCGGCCTGTGAGTGATGAATCTGAAACATGACTAGTGTTCCCGGATGAAGAAAGAGCATGGTGATGACCGTCAGCCTCCTTTGGATTTCCTGGCTGCCATTCCATCGCCCTTCTGTCCCTCCGGGAATACCCAACCGCGTAAGCCGCGTCTCCGTCTCCTCCTTCGCGCGCACTCCAAGCGCTCCTTACAGCCAGCCAACAATGTCCCTCTCCGATCTCCCGCCCGAGATCCTAGACCTCATAGCGCAGCAGATCCTCCTCGCCGAAGAACTCCCCACCTCGAGATGCAAGACCAGGAACCCACTATGCCCGACTCCGTCGTCCGCGGGGAATCATCACCTCGAATGTCGCGAGGAATCTCTGACGAGCACAGCAGCGCCTTTCCCGCCCGACTCTTCTGTCGCTCGGCTATCCTCAGTTTCACCATACCTCCGGAACGTGCTCTTCCTTTCCCGAGTCGATGCGCGGTTTATCAAGGTCTTGTATGATGGGGTAGATGATCACAAGGCAGAGGGGATAAAGGGTGCGTTGTTGGCGAATGTTAGGTGCGCCGCTTCACAGAGTCTCTCCGTTTCCCTTTTCTCGTCTTATTGGCTGATCCGTACCTCGATATTGGGACACAGTAAACTCCGCGTCATTACCCGTCGTCGACCAGTTCCCGTTACAGCAGACGACGACGACGCTGCTACCACCATCATCCCAGCGCCGTCAAAAGATACAGGTCTCGACACCCTCCTCCTCCCCTACTACGCCCTCCGCACCCTCCAAATCGACTGGCATCTCCTCCCGACCTTCGATACCCGCTTGCAAGCAATGCACGACGCAGCCAACGCGATCCCACTCTTGAACTTCGATTTACGCTGTTCAAGGGCTTGTACCTTGGCCTTACTCGACACGCTCCACATCTCCCTCGGTGGGTTTGATTCTTCTTCGACCGGGGGAGAAGCATTGGATACACCCCGGAGTGAACAATTGGCGGGGCAGGTGGATTTGCTGTTACAGCAATTCGATGCACCGGCTTTACGTACCCTCCATGTCACGCATGAGTTTGGGAGTAGCGACTTGGATATGTTGCCTGGGGTTTGGGACAAGTTGTTGCCGTCATTGAGGTTACAGTATTGGCCGTACCTCGAAAGCGTACAGATTTGCGTGGCGGCTTCGTATCGGTATTCGACGGCGGTGGAGGATGATGGCGCTGCAACCTCGGATAGGCCGATTTGGGTGCGTCTTTGATCCCTTCTTCTTGTCGGGCTGGGGAAAGTATGCTGATATTCATCTGTAGCGACCTCTGGTCAGAGAAATCATCAATCACCTAGGAACGTTCAGGAAACCCGTCGACGTCGACATTACTCTTCTGTGGCGTTTCCGACCGAGACCTCATTTATCGCCGTTCAAGAAGGACGCTCAAGGTACACCCATGATACGGGAAGACATTATGCCGACCGCCGAGTCGTTTGCAGCGTTCGTCGAGGCGTTGGAAGGTCGTGCAAAGGGCAGGGGGTTTACCTTGCAGATTTGCGCGAGTTGTCCTCTCGCGCCCGACGAATTCAAGCGACTTGTCAAGGTGACCTATCGACCCACCAATGACACGCCATCGTCTGCTCCCTTGACCGGTAGAGGACCGACAGTCGACTACCAGATCCACCAAGATAATATCGACTTTATGCGCGAGGCAACAATGGATCACGGTCCCCTTGCTGCTGCTGCACCCGCCCGTACAGCTGAAATAACCCTCCTCCGTGACCACCCTTTGGCACCTGGGCGAATAGGCGGGTTCGAGGCGTACTGGCGTAGACGGAGGGTCCGTCAACAAGAGGGGGAGGACGACGACGACCACGACGAATCGAGTGATACCGACGACGACGGGGAAGAGGAACCTCTGGACGAGGAGGAACGCCGGCGCCGCCGCGTAGTTGGTCCTTTTGCCGTGCAGATTCGGCAGATGAAGGATTGGACTGCTCCTGCGAACCAAGAGGAGCCGAATGATGATCCTGCGCCCTGGCTGCATTCGACGCAGTCATGGGAGTTGCCCGGACAGGATGACTTGGAGTCTGACTCGCAGGAAGAGGAAGAGTTTGACGGTGGGGATGGGGATGTACGGGGTGTGCGGGGTCTAGATGACGAAGACGACATGCGGAACGAAGTTAACGCGTTATTGTACTTCCACGAAGTCGGCAGATGGACAAATGGGAGCGAATCTGCGGAAGAAGAAGTGGAAGAAGAAGAACCGGAAGAGTAACGCCGTGTAGGTGCGGAGCACACGGGAGAGTGGCGCTACGTTTGAAGCTTGAATGTAGCGCACGTGGAATGGACAGTCTTCTTGTAAGAGTATGCGGTATACTCAGTCTTCCAGTTTTCGGGTTGTACTACTTGATCAAGCGATACCTTCTTGCGGATGCCGTGCATCGCACAAGCAATTTCCCAGCGATGTGTGGATTGCTTGCAAACCGAAGCTGCGATACCTAAAGGTAGAGCCTCATCAACGAAACTCGTGTGTTCCGAACGATCGTCGCACGCGGTTATGATTCTAGGGATGTATGAAGATCAAGGGCTCTCGCTAACCGTGAGCGAACGTGACGAGGGCCATTACAACTAGCTAGTTCCTCGCACCCGGTCTGCCCCGCGGTCGCGCAAAGACACCTTGCCGATAGACACCTCGCTCGAGCTCCCCAACCCGTTGAGATAGCAAGACGTCCACCTGAGAAAACCCGCGCACTCTTCTATGCGCGCATCCAGGGCCGCCAGCATCACCCTCTCTGAAATCCTACACCGTCACACACACCCGGCACCCGTCCTAGTCATCCACAGTTCACTCTTTTTTGAATTCAGTCTTTTGAGCGTCGTGGTGGATTTAGAACTTGAGTTCGTGAACTCGGTCACCCTTGGAGAGGGACCAAGGAGTTCGGAGGTACTTGGCGAGGTTGTCAACCTTCTTGATGTTGGACAACAAGGCGGCGTCGATGGTCTGCAGGAGAAGACGGTCAACTTCAAATCTACACCAGCAACATCGCACCCCTCACCTTTTGCTCAGACTTCCTGTCCTCGGGCAAAAGCTTCTTCTCCTGACCTTCACCGAAGAATTCCTGCTCCTTGGAGTCCTTGCCGGAAGTCTTGGCCTTGGTAAAGTAGGCATCGTTGACGGTCTCGGGGACGGAAACACCGGCCAAGTCAACCTTGGTCGAAGTAGCGATCACGTAGGCCTGACCGACTCGTCGCATGGGGACACCGTTGAGTCGGAAGGGACCGGAGACGAGCAAGAGACCCGAATCGAGCTGCTTCAAGAAGACAACTCGCTTCCCTCGGAATCGACCGGCCAAGAGGATAAGGACGGTTCCGGGGGTGATGGAAGATCGGAGCTGGGTCTTGCCGATGGTCTTTCGGCTGGCCTTGGGCTTGGAGACATCCTCAGCCTGATGAAGAAGGCGGGTTTAGCATTCCACGTTCCCGGGCTCGTCCGCTCATAGGTCGGAAACTCACGGGGTAGATCTTGGTACCCTTGATGGTGAGGGGAGCCGCCTTCTTTCCACCCTTCTTGGCACCAGCCTTTTCAACAGGGGCGGACTGCTCCTCCTTCTTGGGGGTGGTACCAGTCTTCTGTCCCTTGAAAAGACCTCGCTTGGCGAAGACGGCGGATCGGGAGAGTCGACCGACGTGGGGAGCGAGTTCAGAGGATCGGGCCATCTATGGGGAAAAGTGTCGGGTCAACGTTCTGTTATGGTGCACATGTTCTCCGCTGAGCATCTCCATTGCGATTCTCCCCTTCCGGTATTCGATCCATCGTTACGTTTCAGTCCATTTGATGCGGCTGATTTCCTTTCCTGGTGTCATGTTCATTGTTGTAGCTGGCCTCTGGGTGCCGACTACCATTTGTTTCAGTCGTCCGACGCATCCACTTTCCCAGCTCCACCCCTCCATGTCCTCCACTCTGCCCTGTCATCTCCACATTCCCAACGAGCCGCACGTCCCGGCACTAACCTTTGCTTCTACCTGAATAAAGAAACAGTGACTTGACTTGAAGGCGGGTGGTCGGTGGAAACGAAAAGAGCAAAACGAGACCTTTCAAAAGATGGGTCTACAGACTGAACAAGCAAGGGCGGCCGTACGGAGATGACGACGGCGACGGTGAGAACGACGGCGACGACGGTGACACCACCCACCACCTGGGAAACCGGTATGCAGCGAGAGGAGGGCCCTGGCTGACTCTGGGGAAGATGCGCTTGAAAGAAGCGCGTGTAGACATATCAAACACTTCGAATCGGACTGGCGTGCATTCTTTTGCTTTTTTTCCTCCTCCCGACTATCTTGCCTCGTTTTAGCTTGGGAGATACCGTAGATACAGCTATATCATGGCGTCGGATAAAGTCAATCGCAGAGAAAGACTGCGCGACCGACCCATAGCGTGGGGATTTTGTTCAAGCAGACTGCATTCACTGCACTTGTGCAGCGCAGTGTCACGACAATTGCATTATGCTTGACTATTTGATTGGTATGCAAGCCTCCTCTGTGCTCATAATTCACGGCGCTTCAAGTCTACAACCTGACTCATGCTTTCGTTGTCAACGTCTCTGCCAAACAAGAATACAACCCTCTCTCACTCTCTTATACTCCACAGACATCCCTATTCCCACTCAATAGCTCCCAACTGCGCCTCCGCCCAACCCCATCCCTGACCTGATTCGTCCCCTGCACCGCATACACCTGACTTGGCAGCAAACCCAGACATGACCTCTTCCTCCTCTGTCCGTCGACCTTCGTTCTCGCCTTCTTCCGGTATCGTCCGTCGCCATCTTCGACAGATGTACGTGAACACTCCTTGCTCCTTCCCATGGATCTGCCAGTCCGCGGGCAAGGCGACGTCGAACGTCGTCCTCGGCGGTGGAGGTGGTGGTCCGCTGGTCAACTGACGAGGACGAGGACGAGGACGGGGACGGGAGAGGAGAGGTGTCATCTGAAAGTATCGTTGAAAGGTGTGGAAAAAAGATTCTTCAAATTCGAGGGAGCGGGTTGGGTCTGTCGTCGCACGGGAGAGCGGACAGGTCAAATGACTGGGCAGGGGTGTGAGGGCTTGCGCAGGGTAACTTACAGGTCAGGATGATTTCTGGGCCACAGACTGTTGCGTTGTCCCCGTCCTTTAGAGTACAGAACGGCGGCTGCGTGATGTAAAGCAGAGTCTCGAGAAGCGGTGGGTATAGGTGGGGGAAGTAAATCTGTACGCAGAAGTCATCTAGGTGATGCAGCACCTTGGTGGAAGGGGAGAGCAGCTCACAAGATCAATCATGACGATATGCGTCAGATCCAAGCTCCCGCTTGATGTTCGCTCCAGGAACGTATCAGCAGCCCGAGTATCGCCCCATGGCAACGCCACCGGGACGAGATCGACATTCGAAGTACTAATCCACGCACCACTGTCTGTTTCCTCACCGCTCCTATAGGCGTTATCACCATCAAACGGTCGGAGCTTGCTTTTCCACCGGTTGATGTTCTCTGATACGAGCGGAACGACGTTGTCCAGATCCGAGAGGAAGATCTTTACCCGCTCTTCCGGATCGAGCTCCCCACTTGGCGTCTGGGCAGCGCGTAGTTGGCGTCTCTCTTGGCCAAGACGATGAAGCTCCAAGATCAAGTGTAGCGAGGCGAATGACTGTCCCGATCCGAGTTCTAGGATGACGGGTGGTCTTTGATCCGAAGAGCAGCGGTTCGGGGGGAAAATCGAGCATGGCGGCTGGAATTCGAGGTTCGTGACGAGGGAAGCGGGAGCTGTGAGGTAAGGTAAGATGGAGTATGAGGCGTCCCTTTGACCCAGGCCGAGAAGTAAACAAGTGACGCGGAAATACCGTCATGGTTCCAGGAGAGTTCAAGATCGCCAAAGGAACATTATGCATAAAAGATGATGAAAAGGGCGAACGACGAAAAGGGTTTACCTAGCGGTCGGTTCAGGAGGACTTACCATACCCGTCCCGCAATCCCGTAGCGTTGTATGTTCCGCTGTTGGTTGTGCTCGTCCACCAGGGACACTGGTTCTTGTGGCGATGAATTCGCCTCGTTCGACGTGCTTTTCTCTGGGCCAAAGGACGCAGAAATGTCGAGGTTTGGAGGAAAGTTTGGGTCGTATGTGGATCCGGGTATGGGTGGGTGGTACATCTTCAGAAGAGATGCAGCTAGACTAATCTGGTGACTTTCAATTGCAGAAGAGGACAAGTTGGTGGCAATTCAAGTTGACTGCCGTTGTTTCACTCTGAAACCATCGCGAATTAAGATCCGTCGATCACCGCTGACGTCAGACAGTAACAGTCTACGGCCAATCTATAATTACGGTAATGCCTCTGATCACTCGGATAGAGTCCTATTCGGCTCCCCGATACTCGTCTACAAAATTAAATCGCATACAACGTTCGTCCATTATATCCGCACCTCGTGCTCAAGTCCTCTTCGTCGCGGCGACGGACACTTGATCGGTTTACTCTTGGATGCTGCCACGATCGATGAAGCCGCGGATACCTTTGTCGAGGAATCCGTACGTGGCGGGTGATGTTCTGGCTCCTCCGTATGACCTGCTGTAGATTGATGCTGTTGTTGATGTTGATATGATGCCTGGTGATATGCCGTAGTCCCTGAATCCCGATGATGCTGATAAAACGTAACCCCGAGCTCGCTCTTCCCGTCATCCGAACGAAAGCCCATCGCGGAACTCGCTCTTGAGCGATACCCATCACTGCCACTCCCTTCGACAGACTTTACGTGTTGTGTCCCAGCAGCACCACCCGCCGCTGCCGCATCCGAGCCGCGTCGTCGACTCGGTGTACCCGCCAATTTCTCGTGCAACAGCTGATCGACCGGCGTAGTCGGCAAGACAGAGCTCGCTGATGCTAATGCCGGGGTATCATCCACTGCAGGCGGACAAGGGGCTGATGCGCCAAAGTAGGAGATGGAAGGTTCCGTAGGAGAAAGGAGGCCATTGATCGTCGTCGAGGGAGCGATTTCATGGGAACCTGTAAATGCCACCGAGGAACTAGTCGACGTCTGACGCGGACCGAACGGCTGTCCGACTTTCTCCGAGGCACGACGAAAAACGTGCTTGACCCCATCGGCCAAGAGGGAGCGATCCAGTGGCTCGAGTCCTGTCAAGGACGGTTGTTCGACGTCGCTCGGCGGCGCGGAAGACATGGCTGGAAAGGCGGACGACGATCCCTTGCGCAAACCCGAATATGGATCGCCAACAGGTCCAGCGTGAACCGTCGCCGCCGCCGTCGCTGCAGGATACCGCCTCTGCACTGTGGGCGCGGCAAACAATGCATCGTCGCTCCTCCATCCGCGGGTAGTCGTCAACCCCCTCCTAGTGCGGGGCAAATCGTCCTCTGTATCCAACCTGGGAGCCTGGACCGACCCACGAACATCATCATCCGTCGTCAACGCCGCCGTCAGTGCCGCACGAGTAGCGGCACCTCGATTACTGGACGCCGGGAACAATTTAAACTGCCTCGCCGCGGCACGTTGTTTCTTCTTCCGTGGGGAATCGCTGTACCCGCGCCTGAGCTGCATCCGTATCGCCGAGGGTGACAATCCAGCCGGAGGCGGACGCATCAAATTGTGCGTCATCTGTGTCAACTGTTGGTCCGCTGAAGCCAATCGTCCACGGGATGACGACCGTGATCGATCCGTCGATTTCGCCGGGGGTGGACTACAATGTCTCGTCACAGTGTCTGCGCCGCCCTTTCGTTGCATTATTTGCTCACGGCTACGTCGTCCGGCGGGACCACCTTGCGGAATAGCATCGAGGATTTGAACGGCACCCCGACCGCGCGTGACATGTCTCTCTTGCGGATCGATTTTAACAAACGACGAGGCGGCTGCGATCAAGGACGATGCAGAGCCGCCACCGACGATTCCGCCATTGTCGGTGCTCGCAACGGATGGTGGCCGACGACGGCGGTAGTTTGTCGGACGGGCAAAAGGGAATGCCGATGGTTGGGTGGGAGACGGAATCGACGAGAAATGAGTAGTCGAAGGGCGTGTCGAGCTGCCAAAGGGAGATCAATCATGGCGCAGGGCAGGGCAAACCACGCCCGTGACTCACTCGAAAATATCACCCTGCGCTTCGCGACTACACGACCCGCCCACCACGAATTCCCTCAACCCGGCCAAAGGCGAGACCAGCTGGCTCTGCTTGATGTATTCCTCGTCGTCTACTTCGTCGGAAAGCCCTGCTTCGGAGTCTTCTTCGTAGCCTGAATATCGATCATCTACGTCTTCGTCGTTGGAGAGACTGTTTTCGTTGTCACCGTCGTCGTCATCGCCGTCGCCGTCGTCGTCCTCCTCATCCTCGCCCTCATCTTCATCCTCTTCATCGTCCTCCTCCTCCTCCTCTTCTTCTTCCTCTTCCTGATCTTGATCCTGTTCATCCTCCTCCCCTTCCTCCAAAATATCCCCAATCACCCGTTCCCCACCAGTCTCCTCCCCACCCGCCTTCCTCTGCCTCTCCTCGGCAACGACCATCATCCTCTCATCCTCTTTCGCAACAACAACAACAACGGCCGTCGACGCGGCATCCAACGAACCTCTTCGTGAACCAGGGGGACCGCCACTATTCGACGAGGTAAAAGGCGGGGCAATCGCGAATTTGAGGGATGTCTTGCGTGTGAGGATGGGTGCTGTCGTCGTCGTTGTGGATTGCAAAGAGGGGGCTGTGATGGAGATATGAGATGGTGGTTGCTGCTGTTGTGTTGAATATGGCTGTTGCTGCGGCTGCGGCTGCGGTTGCGGCTGATGATGATGATGATGATGATGATGATGATTCTCCCACTTCACACCAAGCCGCTCATCACCCTCCATACGCCCAACCACCGCCGCCAACTCGGACACTTCCCGCGCTTCCTCTGTCCCCGTGGACTCGCCCAGTACACCGGACGCCAACGACGTCGGAGGAGGGGAAACCTCTGTGCCAGGTGTAGGCACAGTGAGTATGCCCGCCGCCGCTGTATTCGAGTGGCAGAAGCTCGGTTCCGGCTTGCGCAGTAAGATTGGTTTCGGGATCTGTGGGTGGAACGTCTGTGCTTGACTCGGCGGCGGAGGCAGAGGAGGATGTACGAGTGCAGGGCGAGGTGTCTGGATCGTCACCAGCAACGACGACGGCGATCCGCGTCTGCCCCCTCCTTCCCCCTCTTCCTCCCCTTCAAAGTTCTCCTCCAATTGACCATGGGAACTCGTTTGTTCCATTTGGGGATGTGTGAACGAGGAATGATGCTGTAACGATGCCGTCAAGAGCGAGATTTGCTGCTGCTGCTGCTGCTGCTGATAGCGATGAGGTGACGGTCGAACAGGACTCGGCTGCTCACCACCCCCATACGCAAGCGCCTCGAACCCCCTCTGCTGGATCGGTGGACTCGAAGCTTGATGGGAGGAAGCCATCTCTGCAGGTTCCCTTCTCCGGGCGTCCTGGTTTGTGGCCGTGTGGTTTGCGCGAAGAGGCGCTGGGGGTGGCGCGACTATGATCCGAGGTGTGGGCGCATGATTGACGGGAGGAGAGTCTTGGCTGAAGGAATGTCCGAGCGCTACTGGAGTGGATGGAATGGAGAGGTGGATGGGATTTCTCACAGAGAAGCACTTTGCATTCTTTCTTTTCTTGTCAAACGAGGCCGGGCCTCGTTCTGCTTAGGGTGACATTCTCTTCTATGCGGGATGGGGGGCGCCTGGAGGGATGGTAGATGAAAGCACATGAAGACAATCGTCGGCGGCCGTGAGGGCGGTGGTTTCCGGGTAAGAAGGGAGCCGGGTGCGCCCGACCCACGACCGACGGCCGTTTCTCGTTTGTGGGTGGAATCAGACGGATTAGCGACCGGGGGAATACATATACTGGCGGGGATGGCTTGGGTGGGAGATTCCCTGGAAGCAGAACCATCCAACGTACACCATGTCCGACTCGCGCTCTATCGAACAAGAGGCTCAAGCAGCGAAAAGGCAGCAGCAGCAACCACAGACGACCTCGCCTATAAAGTCGTTCTTAAGTGGAGCGGCGGGCGGAGTGTCGTGTGTCTTGGTGGGGCATCCGTTTGATTTGACAAAGACGAGGTTGCAGACCGCCGAGAGGGGCGTGTATACGGGCGCGGCGGATGTCGTGAGGAAGACGTTGGCGAGGGATGGCGTGAGAGGGTGAGTCGCGCGAGCGGGCGACCGGAGCGAGCGAAGCGAGATACCCACCTCCGAGTGCGCGGAATCGCGCGCGAGAGAACGGCTGCGCCGAGAAGACTCGATATCCACCTCCGAGTGCGCGGAATCGCGCGCGAGAGAACGGCTCTCGCAGGCTACGCCCGAGCGAAGCGAGATACCCACCTCCGAGTGCGCGGAATGGAATCGCGCGCGAGAGAACGGCTCCCGCAGGCGACGCCCCGCCCGAGCAAAGCGAGACTCGAGCACGGCGTCGGTCGTGCGAGACGTCCCCGGCGGGCCCTCCCATCGCGTCGTATGCGCCTCGTCGTTTGGTGGTACCACTCGCTCGCATTCCCCGGTCGCTGTGCGATCCCCTCCACAACCTGCTAACCACCCGTCGTCTGCCTTGTGCAGTCTATACCGAGGAATGGGCCCACCGTTGGTCGGCGTGACGCCGATTTTTGCGATTTCATTCTGGGTGCGTCGGATAGGGAGTTCCGTTCGCCGTGTCGTGCTGAGGAGTTTTTGATTCCTCCTCGCGTCTTTCGGTGTGTTATTCGCCCTATTCGACCGCCTCGCTCCTCGCTCGGCGCTCGTCTCGCAGGGCTACGACCTTGGCAAACGCCTCGTCTACACCGCCACCCCCAACCGCCCCGTCCAAGCCCTGACCGTCCCCGAACTCGCCTTTGCCGGCTTCTTCTCCGCCATCCCGGCCACGCTCGTCGCCGGTCCCGCGGAACGCGTCAAAGTCTTGCTCCAGGTCCAGGGCCAAGGGTCTGGCGGGCCGCAGTATTCGGGACCGTTGGATGTGGTCCGGCAGTTGTACAAGCAGGGCGGGTTGAAGAGTATTTTCAGGGGCACGACGGCGACGTTGGGTCGTGATGGACCGGGAAGTGCTGCGTGAGTCAGCGCCTGCGGATGATTCGGGGAAGATTGCTGACCCGCGGATGTTCTCGCCACGTCATCTTGCGCCTGCGCTCGTTGCTTTTCCTCCCCCTCGTCCCCTCGCGCAGCTACTTTGTCGCCTACGAACTCGTCAAAGACGCCCTCAAACCCACCGACTCGACCGACCTCTCCGTCCCGGCGATCATCACCGCCGGCGCCGCGGCCGGTGTCGCCATGTGGAGCATCGCCTTACCGGCCGACACGGTGAAATCCAAGCTCCAATCGGCACGCGAGGGCACGTACAAGGGTGTCGTGGATTGCGTGAGGCAGACGTATGCTCAGGGTGGGTGGAAGGGCTTTTACCATGGTTTCGGACCGGCGATGGCGCGTGCTGTGCCTGCGAATGTGAGTCGGAGTCGTGGGATTTGCGTCGCCTGTGCGTGGGACCTCGGCTGACCGGTGTGCATGCATGGTTCGTAGGCCGCGACATTCCTCGGTGTCGAGCTTGCCCTCAAGTTGATGAACAACCTGTTCTAACGCCCGGGCCCGGGTCTCGGGAAAACCCTTGCCATGGTGAATGTACAGGACGGCAAGGTGTGCAAGGGATGTGGGTTGTATGTGGGGAGGATGATATGCATGGCCACGGGAAACGGGTGGACAGGAGTCGCGGCTGCACCGACTGGACGTTGCCACCCTGAGATCACCCACATCAGGGAAAGACTTGCTCCCGAGTCTCCAGTAGTATCACCGCTGTGACCGCGCGACCGACGGGTCTCTCATCCACTGTCCCCCCCCGTCGGAAGCAAATGCCCTGTTCGATCACGTTCTCGCTGCGAGGCGGTGTGGACCAGGTGGAGGCAGAGCGAGGATGTTTTCTCGTCTCTTGCGTTTCAGCTTTGCCCGGCGGTGAGAGGGATTCCTATTGTCCTTTCTCACTCGCTACACCGTGTCCTGGGTATTGGCAACATGTCATCCACACACTACGCTCCCATCCACGAGGGCGCAAGCGACGCGTTCGATCCCCGAGCGAGCGTCTATTCGACCGGTGAGTATCGACCCGTGCATTACGTTCAGGTCCCTGCTGACGTCTTGGCCTCATCGTACAGACGTCAATGATTTCTACGACGGCAGCGCCATTCCAGCGGTAAGCCCTCTCTCTCTCTCTCTCTCTCTCCTCTCTCTCTCTTGATATCCTTTGATGACCATCGTGCATCCGTTGCCCCCGATAGCCACACCGTCTCACCGGGAGTTACCACTCACCCTTCGGCTCACCAAGCCACACCCCCACCCACTCATACTCGGACCTCCCGCGCCCTTCCTCCGCAGGAAGCATGTCACACATGATCTCTCCTCCGTACCCACCACCGGCGTCGACGATGGCCGGACGTCCCTCTGCGCTTGGTGGTGCGCCGTACCGCGATGATTCCTATTCGAGCGAAGGGTATGACAAGGAAGCCACTGCCGTCGCCGGCGCGGTCGATCCGCAGGGAAGGTCCGCGGCGAGGCTTGCTCAGCGGAGGGATAAAGAGTGTGGAATAGGCTACGCGGCGGTGCCTGTTGCAGCAGCAGCAGCAGCTGGTGGTGGGGCGGCGTTGATGAGTCGAGGGGATGAGGAACAGCCGTATCCCGCGACCAGGGGAAAGACGGGTATCTCCCACCCGAGGAGAAAGTGGATATGGGCCTCGGCCGTGGTGGCGGTGGTACTGCTCGTCGGCCTTGGCGTGGGTCTTGGTGTCGGCTTGACGGTCGGGAAGGGTGGGAAGTCGGGAGCGGGAACGGGCTCCGGTCGTGCGGCAGTGAGCGATGGGTCGCGGGACTCGACGACGACGACGACGGGGAACTCGAGCGACCCAAGTGTGTTGGAGAGAGATGAACGGCTGCATAACTCGTTTTGGGCGTTTGCGTATACCCCACAGGTGGGTGCCGCGACCTTGACGTTGATCTCGACGCATCGCTGACTCCGTTCTTCGGCGCAGAATGTGCTTCTACCCGAGTAAGTCGAACACCTCTTCTTTTTTACCCACTCTGCTCATCCTTGTCCTCCTAGCTGCGGCGCATCTCAAGCAAACGTCACACGCGACATCCGACTCCTCGCCCAACTGACCAACAAACTCCGCCTCTACGGCGCCAACTGCAACCAGACCGCCCTCGTCCTCCAAGCCATCCGTGATACGCGAGTGGATATGAGTATCTATGCGGCGGTGTATGTTGATTCGAATACGGACGCTTATAAGGATCAGGTCGAGGCGATTGAGGGGGCTTTCAGGACGTATGGAACGGATCATGTGTTGGGGATCACCGTAGGCAATGAATACATTCTGAGTGAGTGCGCACTCCCTCTCGGATTCCTCTATTCCTATCTCACCCCCTCTCCATCCGTAGACCAACAATCCAACGGGCAGAGCACCGCCACCGCCACTCAGACCATCCTCACCCGTATCCAAGAAATGAACACGACCGTCCAAGGATGGGGCCTGGACAAACAGTTACCCATCGGGACGAGCGATGCCGGGTCGTTGATGTCGACGACGTTGGCTGCCGGGATTGATTATTTCCATGCGAATGGTGAGTTGTTGGAGCCCGGGGCGTGAGTCCAGACAGGGTGCTGATTGTTGGTGTTTTGGGTGACAGTTCATCCGTGAGTCAAGCCCTATCTGTCCCGGAACTGGTGAGCGCTGCATTAACGATAGGATTCGTGCTGCAGGTGGTTTGGTACCGTCGCCATCGATGACGCCGCTGCTTGGTAAGTGGCAGTCTCTCGTTTACATTTCTTGTCTGCGACTGACAAGTCACTCTCAATCGGCTCGCAGGACCTCCAACTTTTTCCAGGAATTCGACGTCGTAAGCGAGGCTTTACTCGGCGCAAGAGGATGCCCCACTTACCCACCCATGGCCTTGCATTACTACAGGACGTCGCCAATTCTGTGCCCAACAGGCCTCACTGTGCCATCGCCGAAACCGGCTGGCCCACGGGTAAATTACAAAGCCGTTACCATCCCGAGCGCAAAGCTAATCCTTGCGCTCTCGAAACAGACACCATGGCCGCCGCAGACGGCAATAACGGCGTTACAGGCTCACAAGGCGATGCATCCATCGCCAACCTACAAATCTTCCTCGACACATTCGTTTGCCAAGCCAACAAGAACGGCACCGACTACTTTTTCTGTAAGCCCCCCGTGTCCTCTTCATGTTATCACCTTTTCTTACGCTATGACCTCGGCCGGGCACAGTTGAAGCATTCGATGAACCCTGGAAAGCTCAGTACGGCGGTGTTGAACCGTATTGGGGTTTGTTTGATAGCGAACGCAACTTGAAGACTGGATTGACGATTCCCGACTGTTCCCATACCTAACGAGCCGATCCCGCCGCTCTTTCCGTACCACGTATACCCTCTCAGCGTTTCCTCGATGCGTGGGTCGTCGCTCGAGGAGAGTTGACTCTGAACGACAGGTTGACGACCGTAATGACCCACCCGTGGACAAAAGGCTCGGCGCGATTGCATGTCGCTGTTGTTGCTGTTGTTGTTGTAATTCTTCTGCCTACTGTATCGAATACACATTGCATACCCGTTCTCGGTTGACCCGCCTCTGCAATTGATGATGTAAACCTAGATGAGAAGCTTTCCCTTCAAGGCGCTGGATTGCCTTCATTTCGATAGGAACAGTAGCTAACTGCCTTCTGCCTTGATGCTGGGAAGCGTCTGTTGTGTACTTGGTCAGGTGCTAGTACTGGCTCACGAAGCTGTCGAGAAGCAGAGATCATGCAGGCAGCGCGTCGGAAGCAAGTCGCGTCGCGGCCGCTCTGAAACTTCAAGTGGTCTTCCAACATCATTTCTTCTCTTGAGATACGTCAAAGGTCATGGTCGTTGAAGCTTACCAGTACAACATCTCGGTATCACCATGACACTCCAATCAAACGTTCCCGCAGGAGATCGCAAGCAGATCCTCGCCGTACTTCCACAAGGTAGATTTTTCAGCGTGACATCCCGTACAGGACTCCGAGTTGACGGCTGTTCGACGTTTTCAGGTGTCATTCAGGAGACTGATGAGCAAGGCGGTCAACCTTTCTTGCGTTTGCCACATCCAAGAAATAGTAAGCCTCTCGCCCTATGTTTTCTCAAGCGCTCATTTTCGTTCCCTATCGGCAGACCAGCCGTCATTATATCTGCCGTATAAACCAAAACCCCTCACAAATGAAGAATCGCAAGACGTGAAACGCGACGATTCCGGGTCGCAGAGAAAAGACGGGTTATTGGAAGTCCAAAAAATCGAGCCCGATGCGAAACGGTCGTGGTTTCTAGAGCAACAGGTCATCTCTGGCAAGTCCCCTTCCGAATCTTCCTTCCACGGATCCCAGACCCTAACAACAACGGCCATGTCTAGACGGATCCCTGATGCACATGACGCCCATTGACCCACTATTTCTCGTCATACCCCTCGTCGTGTCGCTCCTTACCTCGCGTTCAAAGGAAGCTCAGCAACAACTTCAAGACAGCGGGTTCAGTACGACACTGAACTTGGAGAACGATGAAGCGTCCTCGCGGACGGATCGGTTCTTGCCGCTTGACGACCTGGCGATCGAGGCGAGTCGAACGGCGGGGTACAAGCTTGATGAGCCGTTTCTGGATAAGGGCAAGGGCAGAGCAGTGCAAGCGGACGGTGAAGATGAGAAGCAGGTGGAGGAAGGGGAATGGATGGGGAATGAAGATGTCGCAAAGTTGTGCGCCTTGCAAAGTGTTAGGGAACGGTTGAAGGACGTATGTGAGACGCAGAGTGAGTCTTTCTGCTCAAGATCCATAGTTTACGGCTATTGACTCCTTTCTGGCCAGCTTTCGGACAGTCCTCGAGCACAGATTCAGAACCACCTACTGAAGACTCCACCTACTATCGGCCATCTCCCTGTCGAATCCTTCGCATCCTTCGTCAAAAAGTGGACAAACTTGCCGAACCGACGACCCTATCGTCTTTCCCCGGCCTCGTGAAACAGATCCTCAGGAACGGACTGGACGAGGAGATTCTGGATTCCTACAAGGCGGCGATGGAGCCCGTCGGAGAGGAGAAGAAGCAGGAGGAAGTGGTCAGGCGGCAAAAGATTGCAGAACAGGCACGGACGAGGGTTGCTTGTGAGATCGTTGGGGGTTATCTTGCACCCGAAGTGCATCAATGCTTGGTCATGAGCTATGAGTGAGTCACATGAAACGCCTCATCCGCACCGACAAGAGACGTAATCGTGCGATGCAGTTTCTCCCTCCTCGAGGCCCACCTGGATACACAAGCAGCCGTCGCCTTTGCGGCAAGCCATACCTTTTCTGGAAAGACCAACGGCGGGCCGACAGGGGAAGGCGCTATGAAACCCGGTGTCAATCAAAAAGGAAGCGGTCAGGGTAGTCGTGGTGTAGAGGTGCGTACCTCCTCCTTTTGAGCGGGTGTATCGTGGGGACGCTGAATGGACACTGGCTTTATCCCACAGAAACTGAAAAAGGTCAATACGTCAAAGATGCCGAAACTGACGAGCTTTTTTACCAAGAAGCCGAAAGAGGCAGCAGAGAAGTAGGTTGGGAGGTTTGGATGATAGACACGTCGGAGTGGTGTCGCATGTGCGAACATTAGCAGCAATACGGAACGATTGAGCATTGTAAATGTTGTATCAGGGTCGATTGCAAGGTATGATGATCTTGGCAGAGTTCAGTTCATGTGATGGTGAACCATACGACGGCGCCATCATCACACTCTCAAGCTACGCGAGCCTGCAGGCATAAAGGAGCATCGTGGGACAGCCATTCATCCGAACCAGTTGACAGGTAGAGGTGCACTTCATAATATAGTCCTCTACTCCATAATACAGTAGACGATCGTATGTCGGTCTCTTCCAACCCTGCCAGCCACCTCTCATCTCAAACCCCTACGGCGGATGACCCAAGCTCCCATCAGACGTATCCGCACCAAGGTACGAAACTCCCCCTGATCGTTCCTACAAGCCTAGCAAAAGCCCGTTTCCGGACCCCGAGGCGAGAAACGACCATTGACGAGGGAAGGACAGTAAAGCCCACGCTCCAATCCTCGGATGCCATGCGGTCCACAGAGTCGACGAAAAGCGAAACCAGTAGAGCCAATTGCGGTTTTTGAACTCGTATGATAGAAGCCTATTTTACCGGAAAAGACGAAATCCCAAACTCCTCGTTGTTGAGCGAGCCGGGAAACTTTGATCTCGCAGACGGGAACGCGAACCTCTCTATCGAGAAAAAGACAAGGCTCGAACTTTTATGTCCCTGGAGAGGAGCAAAATCAGTACTCGCCTCAGGGCACAGCTGTTATGGGGTAGACTTACGCTTAGGATTTTGTTCGAGGGAAAAGACAGCACGTACGTTTGATCAAGACGGTAGACGAGGCAGGAGATTATATATGCGGTGAACGCTGCCTGACGCGCTGGCTGGAGAACGACTCGATCACGCAGAAATTTCGAAAAAAGCGCGTTTCTGCGTCTGACGCGAAATGACGTGGTCACTGCAGGGAATGGCTTAATCCCAACTGTCTGCAATGTCCTGTCCAAACTAAATGTAGTGGTACCAGCAGCACATAGGCAACGCATTCTCTTGCCCTGAAGAGATATTGCGCTTGCCGTATTCGCAACTATCTAGCAATGCATAGCTCATCATCTTATCACCCCTCTTTTACAGCATTTACACGAAAGCTCCGATGGAAATATATCAAGTCAAGTCGGCCGAGGAAACAGCTGTTTATAGGCGTCGTGCAAACCGAACCTCGCCTGGCCATGTACTCGCACAAGCACGGATCGTTGAGAACGTGTATTACACTGTTTCAACGTTGCCGTATTCGCTGGGGAAGAGATGAGCCATGTCAATTGCCTGAGATTCCCGATTGCATGCAGAATTGACCTACCTCTCCAATCCGGGCTCCATCAGGCTCGCGTGTCCCATAATCAACACCGACGACGATCCCACGAGCCAGAAGAACGTAGACAGCGGCGCGGCAAACCAGAGGAGGGGAATACCTGAACGTTCAGATCTTGTATCAGTGTACTATACTTGAGGAAGAGATTGGAACCAGATCTCTGCGTACCGACAATGAATAGAGCGGTGTAGAGCTTCTTCTGATCGACGACGTGTTCACCAACTTGCATGGGTTCAGGAGCTGTCGAGGCGATATAGCCGTGAATGTAAGCGTGGTGCCAGGCAGCGTGACAGCAATAGGAAAGGGGGACAGGCTTACCGTACTTGTTGATAGCTGCGAAACCACCAATCAGGAATCCCAAAGCGATGAGCAGTAACGGGTTCGTGAGCCTGTACCAAGGGACAGCGGTGTGATCAACTTCTGAGCGAATTGTAATCTTGCAAGTCGTATATCTTGAGACCCAATTTGAATTTATGGAAACGACAAATACTCACAAGGCATAGACGGCAAGTATGGCGATGACGACTCCGTAGTTTCCGCTAAAGTATCGAGTGTTGTAGGAGATTCGCTAGAGGGCGAAAGGGCGGCAAGACGAAATGGAAGAGCAGGCGGGTGTCAGCTTGGTGTCCACGTCGAACGATATAAGAGATTTCCGAAATAGCTGGTCCACTTCGCCGTCTCCGGTAGCGCAGCGCTCCAACGTAGCTGCGTCGTGCTACACTTCGAAGCCCGATGTCTCCTCTGCTTCCCTATGGATCGCTCCACAGGATCGCCTTCGATCATATCTCGTACTCTTCCCCTTCCACTTCGACTTGCGATCCTTCACTGCCACTTCGATCAGAGCGCATTGCCCATCGCACGTGGCTCCTCCTGATCTCATGCATGATCGACAAAATGCAATGGTACATACACTTGTGCATTCGTTCATGTCCTTGAAACGAGACAGCCTCTGATAGTCAAACTATCGCGTAAGAACCCTACCCTTGATCAGCTAGAGTATTCCCTGGGCTTGACGGAACCGAGATCAACTCACGAACTCATTGACAGGCCTCAAAGCGGACAACCTGTTTTCCTGTTTGTGAAACCCCCATCATCCACCAAAGAGAGACGAAATGCAGGCTATTCGTCAGCATGTTTCCCCTTTCAAAGCCATTCGATCGTGAGAATGCCTTACGCGGAACTGCTTGGCGATTTCGGGGATTCGAAGGACGACTTCCATTGTGAGCGAGTGAGGTGATGGGGATGGGAGTAGGGAGGAGACGTCTTTCGGTTAGGGAGCGGTCGTTGAGATGATGAGATAATATAACGATGTTGAATTGCCCAAGCGACGTGTCAATCAATTCCACGCTGTGTCGAAGCGAAGTTTTGCATCCGCAAGTCGCAGTTCCGGAACATCACCTAGCTCATCACCTTCAAGATTCGACGGACATCAATTCGTGACTTTATCTGCCACGACACAAACAGAGATCCTGTCCCTCAACATGAACGATACCTCAAAGCTGGATACCCTATCCTCCGAGAGCATCGGCCTCATCGTCGACTGGATTCGAGTCTGAGCGCATAAAGAGGAAGAAGAAGAGGATCATTTCTGGTGTTCGGTCGAAAACGAAGACCAACGCGATGCCAAACCGTACCGGATTCAGCTGCTGAGGGTATCAGAGGAGTCCGACGTCTACAAGTTGGCCTCGATGGACCCTCACCTCCGTCGTGTAATTCTGGAGCTCCGAAGAAGCTACCAATCGATGGGAATAGTGTGACGTTCAGAACATGCCAAAGTCAACTCTGCCTTGCGCGACGAAATTCGGTAAGAGTGATATCTGATAGGTAAAGACGTCGTAAATGATGCAACGTATCATCAGCTCCCTGCGCATCGACGTTGCACCGCACCCGAATGCGGACCTCTGGACTTGAGCAGGTCCTCAAGTCGACGATTATCGACGACTGTATCCAGCCCTTACGCATCTATCCGTTGGATGGAGAGCAGTACGAGAGAGGTGGAAGTGCAAGTTTGTCGCAGTCGATCCGGCGTCTCTTCAACCTCCACCGATGTCCTTATCTCCTAAATCATTAGATATCAAGCTCGAACAAACCTGGGATCATGACGACAAAGACGAATCATACCGCCTCTATCTTGTCTCTGCAAGACTGTGTATGCATATCATGTCCAGGCGCCAATGGTCACGAGCATACTCGGCGCATTCTGCCCGCACATGGCGAATGACACCGAGCTATCCATCACCATCCTCATTTACCAAATGACATTCGACTCCGTCAGGGGTCATCTACGCCACCCGGATGTGACTGTTACCGAAATAGGAAAGTCGCTCGTGGATTTCACCTTTCCCACTGCTGAGCAAGTTCAGACCTTGGTGGATGATCGGAAAGCTGCGAATGGGATCACCGTCGATTCAGTGATCAACAAACCCACGCCCTCTCTGCCCCTCATGACTTTAGCTCGTCCGACAACGACCGAAGAGGAAAAAACGCCCTGGTACGAAAGGACCATGAATGAGGGGAACAACTTCGAATCGTACGCCAACATACCGCCGCCGGAAGTGGTAGAGGAATGGGCGCTTCGGAGTCGACGAGTACGATTGAGGATGGTAGTATAAGGTGCGACGTGTCAGGTACGCTGGCTGATCCAATGTGCCTGTGATGAACTGGAGTCTATTAGCAGAAGTTCAGGCATGTCAGCTAGGTCAAGACGTACCTGGGCAAAAGCTAGGGACAGTCTTGAGCCTTTAGACTGTTGGTGCAGAGTGAATCGCTACCTTTCCATGTTTGTAGATCGAGTTATTCATTCCGTCTGTGCTATTGATCTAGGCGGGAGCTATTGACGGCTGGGTGGGAGACGCAATCGCACCTCCTATTCGTCCCTCATGTGAAACGGTTGTGAAACCGTGTCGCTGCGAATGGCAGACTTTCGTGTCAATAGCGGTTCGACTGGCCATTCCGTGACTTTTACTGGCTGCGGTTCCCCTACGATACTTGCGGCTGGTGGATGAAGCTGGGAACAGGCTTGAAAGAGCATGTTCAGCAAAGAAGAGGAACCGCGAGCATGCAATGTTGCCCGATGCGGCGTCCGACACGTCAGAAATCCACTCCGGAGATGACCGATCAGCCTCATTGGCCTCGAGCGGACGATCCATCAGCGTTCTCATATGCTGTAGCTATCCACCTTGATCCTTTCCCCGTCGTTTGACACCATCTGACGCTCACATCCTCACAATGCTGCCCAAATCGTGCCTCTTGGCCATCCTGGCCGCTCTTTCCGCCACGTCCGCCCTCACCATCCCTCACACCGCCAAGTACCAGCCTTCCACGAGCTCTGAAGACGCCTACATTCATCCTTCGCTCCTCCTTTCCACCAATGCCCAGTCTGACCTCTCCAGCTCCTTTGCTGATGATTTCTCTCCCGAGGTGCTCGCCGAGATGGAGGCGCATATGCAGGATTACAAGGGGTGGGATCTGGATGAGAAGCGGTTGATCTCCCTCGAGGGAACCGGAGAGATGGGCAGGGAAGACTTGAAGTGGGTTACGGAGTGGGACAAGGTATTGTTGAGAGCCAAGGGAAGGAAGTTTTTGGACATGTAAGTCCCGATTTCAACAATGTTCGTGTGATGACACTCGGTTCGACATGCAGACATGCAGTAGGGGTAGTCTAACACGCACTGCTGACTCGACCTGCCTTTGTTTTCAGCACCGACACTGCTGGTTTGGGAATGGCGAAATTCTTATCTCCGAGCGGTGGAGCCAACAAACTCTACAGTAAGTAGCCCAATCTACTAAGGGAGTTCACGATATCACTGAATGCGTCCCTTTTTCCATCAATCACAGCCTACCCCTCACCTTCCAGCAACTCCACTACTCACGCCTACACTACTTCTCACTACTACCCCAAGCTCTCTACCGACATCATGAAAGCTAACTTGATGCAGTTCTCTGGTTTCCGAACGAGGTACTACCGTTCCGAAACGGGCAAGCAGAGTCAGGCTTGGTTGTTGAGCAAGGTCAAGGAGGTGAGGAGACTCGTGCCGCATTACCCTTCAGAACAAGGCGATCGCTGACAGTCTCATTGGAATCTGATATAGTACGCTCACGCAAACCCACATATCACCGTCAAGGAACACCCTCACCCCTGGGGACAGAACAGCATTGTCGCTCATATCCCGACTGGGCACGAGGTCAAGTTCAAAGGTGGAAAGGACAAGGATGGGGATAAGAAGAGGAAGGAGAATGTGGTCATTATCGGCGCTCACCAGGATAGTGCCAACATGTGGCCGTTTTTACCCGCTCCCGGAGGTGAGGTTTTCTATCCGATTCCAAGATACTCGACGCTCATGTTTCCTCCCTTGATGCCCTTGCAGCCGACGATGACGGATCCGGAACAACCTCTATCCTCGACGCCTTCCGTGTTCTTGCTGCATCATCTTACACCCCCAACAACTCGGCCGTCGAGTTCCACTGGTACTCTGCCGAAGAGGGTGGTCTGTTGGGCAGTCAGGCAGTTGCCAAGGTGTATGAGGAGGAAAAGGTTGATGTCAAGGGAATGATCCAGATGGATATGACTGGTGAGCGTTGCGTCCTTTAGACCGATTTGTTCTGGCCTCTGCGGATCTGCTGACAGGTCTGGCTGCAGCTTGGGTGAAGAAGGATACCAAGGAGGTCATCGGTGTGATCACCGATTACGTCGATCCTGCGTGAGTGCTTTGCTTGGCCCTCGCTCTGGATTTGGCTTGTTGACTGGAAGCGCTTCGTACCATAGTTTGACCAAGTTTATCGCCGATGCCGTCACCGAATACTGTAAATACGCTACATCTCGGTCACGGCGTGCATTGGAGCACTGACGACCGCGCTTTGGCTACGACAGGTGACATTCCTCCCGTTCCTACCAAATGCGGTTACGCTTGTTCAGAGTAAGCCCTCCTTGCAAACGTATCGCTTGTCCCTTGCTCATCATCTGTCGTACGATTCATAGTCACGCGTCCTGGTCTAAGGCTGGATATCAATCCGCTTTCTCGATCGGTATGTTGCATCACCGCTCTCATGATGCCGTGTTCGCTCATCACAATCTTCATAAACAGAATCTACGTTCGAGGACTCGAACAAGGCTATTCATTCGACCGGTGATACGATTGAGCACCCCGAGTTTAGCTTTGACCACATGCAGCAGTACGTTGGTTAAACGACTTTTGCGAGATCGCTGCAATACTGATCGCGAGTGTGTTGCACGATAGGTTCTCGAAGCTCGCTATCGCCTTTGCAGTCGAGCTGGGTGGACTCGAAGTCTCCAAGAAATGAACGGTTCCAAGTTGCAGTGTGTAGGAAGATCGTTCCTTGGGCGTCGCGCATTGTCATTCTCAATTCAGTCTAAATTCACGTGTACTCGTTCACATATGCAATATAGGATTTTCTAATCATGCTCACTGACGATATCTCTTGCTATTCCGCATAGCTATTGAGCCACGGACTTGTCACCTCGCCAAAGAAGAAACGCGCTTTCGCGTTTCAGGCGTTACAGGGATTGAACAAGGCGCATCACGTAGATACCGAACCCGCGCTTTGTTTCTTGGTCACAACGGTTGGTCCATTGGTATGATCGTTCGGGGACTACGCATTACCTACAACGCTCTTGCTTTCTTATCAGTCCAGTCACAGACCGCCTCTTGATGACCTCCCAAGCCCACCAAACTTCAGGCGAGGTGAAATCAGTATCAAAACGAAGGGATCATCACTAACTTCCTTCCTTTGCATGTGTAGTGTTTCGAGTGCTTCGTAGTCTCGATATCTTTTCCCTCCTACTGGTTCTCGCCCGATTCAGCACACCGTCGATTTTAGTAAACATCAACCAAGCTTACGTTCAGAATGCCTCCGTCAGCTTTGCCATCGGACCTCGTAGCAGAGGTGGTGAGCATCATCCGCCGATCCGAAGAAACCATCAGCGTGGATACGTCTGACGAAGTTGGAACACGCAGAAGCGACGACTGCCCTGAATGTGACTGCATGGCGGCAGAACTTAGGAAAAGGCGTGCAGCTCTACTCCCCCAGTATACTTCGGCAATGAATCTCTCTCGAGTCTCGCGAGCACTTCGATCTACGGTCTTTGACGGCTTGTTGACGCAGTCCATCCGCTTGGTATATGGGCTTCGCCATTACTTGATCCGTTGAGACGAATTCGACAAGAGTTGACAGAGAGGGTTAGGTATGTTGTGAATATCACCAATTCGACCTAAAAATCCTTGTGCTCACTCGGTTCGGCCTGCATTTCTCTCTACATAATAACAGGAGCTTGGATTTGGTGATAATCGGGAATGACAAAGTATGCCTGCAGCTAGGCCGTTCGATACTGCCCATTGTCTTGCTTCGACACTCAAGCATTCGTTCGCTCTCGGTGAAGTGGCTGGGCAAGGAACGCCTAACGCCTAACGCCTAACGCCTAACCCCAGAGAATCTAACCCCTAACCCTTTTTTTTTTTTCAAGTGCTGCAAGGAAGGATTACGTTCACGATCTCGAAAACCCATCACCACCGCCAACATCGATGATACCTTCCCCGGGCCCGGTACAACCGACGACACCTTGTCGGATGCCTCACTTGGCAGAATGCGGTCTTCCCCTCGATTGTCTGCTTTCAAACTGGAATAGAAACGTGGGAGAAGTCGCGACGTCTGAATTGTGTTCCCATCCCTTAATCATCAGGCCATAAGACGGCTTTTGATTTCCAACTCAGCGCAAAACCGAGAAAGGGGGTCACAATCAAGAGTATGGTGCCGAGAAGGGATATATGGCTTTGTGCTGTGTGATCGACGTGACCTTCATTCTATCTGCGAACGTACTGCTGTACATGACTCCCGAACTCGACAACGGCTTTGTGATACGTATGTTGTCTCCTTCCGGCTGCACCTTGCTATCGTTCGACGATATTTGCAGCTATCACTGAGAAAAGGGGAGTGATCTTAGACGTCCTCGCCGCGAACGCAACCTGTATGCGACCTGTCCACACAGGTTGTAGCGTGTCCACAACAGCATGTCTAATTGCTTGAAGTAGTCAGAACAGCGTTGTCACCACCATCGGTCAACGCGTCCGCTTGATCGCTCTTCCGGTCCGAACACCGGAGACCGCTCATAGAGCGCACTTCGGTGTCGATTGCCTAAGTGGCGCGGACGTTATTTCTAGCAGCACAGTATTAAAGAGCAAGTCGCATCAAGCTATCAATGCATGATGCAAGAGCAATAGGCAAGATACCTGTCTCTTTTACAAACTCGCATCAATCTCAGCTGGCCTAATATGTCTGCCGTACCGCCCGTTCCTCTTCCCGGCTCGACAACGACATCGCCCACAATGGCATTCACCTCCGCCCGAGTAGCCCTCTTCATACTATCGTCATTCCTCGCCTTGACTTTCTCCCATGCGGCTTCAGCGCGCCCGTCATCCGCTACCGATTCATCGGAGGCCCCTACTTCAGGCGAGAATGTAGAGCAGCCGGAAGACGTGGATGGAGCAAGGAGAATGGTGGTGGAAGAACAGGAAGAAGAGCTGTTGGATGAAGTGGGCTTCGGTTTAACGGTCCCGGTCGGAGCTCCTAGGCCTGCATTGATCATTGTTATGGTGAGTTGAATGCCATGTGAGGTAACAGCGGACTGCTGAATGTCGCGCATATCCAGGGCCCTGCATCTTGGTAGGTCTTCTTCGGCACCAATGATAAAAAGTTCGCTCATCCTTCTTCGCTTCTACAGCGGAAAATCGACTATTGGCCTCTCCTTGTCAAAAGCTCTCTCCGTTCCGTTCATCGACGGCGACTCTCTCCACCCCAAGTCGAACGTCGAAAAAATGTCCAAAGGCAGCCCGCTCACCGACGCTGACAGATTACCCTGGCTCGCACTGATTCGAGCAACAGCCGAGCGAGTCTGCCGCGAGCAGTGGGTCCGTGCCGGCCGAAACTTTGCAGGTATTGATGCTGCATCTGGCGCCGAGGATGACATGGCTGGAAGCACGAGCATCGCTGAGATGGCAGAGTACGAGTTTGGAGAAGGGTGGAAGTGGAGGGATGCTGGCAAGCACGATGAGCATCATATTCGAGCGAGTTTGGGACGTCCTGCCGTCATTATCGCTTGTTCCGCTCTGAAAAAGTGGTATCGGGAGATCCTGAGGGGAACCGTCGACGCAGAACCCCCCAAAGCGAGTGATCTGGTGAGTTTGAATTCCATTCACCGCGTATCCTAGGCTTGATGTCTAATTGCAATGATACAGCCGGCTGCTGTTGCGGACCTCGCAGGTGTCGACGACAGTCACAAAGCACAGACAGCTCGCATGGACACATACTTCGTTTACTGCAAGGGGAGCAAGGAACTTTTGACCGACCGAATCTCCAAGCGAAAGAACCACTTTATGGGTGCTCAGGTGGGTTTCCGACTGTCTTTTGCGGTACACGACGCAGCATGACTGACGAGGTATCGACGTTCTACGCAGATGCTCGAAAGTCAACTGGCAACGTTAGAAGACCCGTCCGACGAGCCTGATTGCTGCATAGTCGACATCTCCAAGTCACCAGACAAGTGTGCCGATATGGCAGTGGATGGAGTCGTCGGACTTGTCAAGCATGCATAAATTGGATTAGGGAGGGTTGTGGCCGTTTTATGCCACGATCAGATATATGTCTCATGAATTTCCGAGGTTGCGCCATGTGCTAATCTCGAGATAAATTCGAGACAACGCACGGAGCATGTGGTCAAGTACAACGTGGTCATGCGGTAGGAATTGTTGAAAGAATATTTCCAGGTTGGGCCAGCAGACCGAGTACAGGCCGACTGTGTAGACATGTCCGACCGCACTCATCCCTCGGACGAGCTGTTTGTTTGTTTGAACTTCTTCGGCTTTATGATCAAAGGCTTCATGAGCGAAGGAGGGTATATCTTGCCCATAATCTAGCGAGGCAGATGGGCGTGAATTTATCGCAGCGACTGACATTCAAGGTGAAACTTACAAGGCACTGCTTCACCCACTCGCCATCGCAATGCTTCGCCGCGTCCTTGTTGTTTTTCGAGCTCTTTGGTGCGTCATCGCGAAGGATGATGTAGTCCACATCCGCAGTAGAACGACCACTAGAGATCTCGCTGATCGCGCTTGGTGTCGCTGAGGTTCCCTTTCGGCCTCGAATCTTATCATCGGCCATGATTACCGTTTCTGCGCCCATTGCAGCGCACACATACGGAATAATATCCTAAGACAAAGTACCGGTCAGCCGTCGACACAGAACGAGCAGGAGCTAATTGCATACTTTGACTCCGGGTGTAATCAAGAACGAGCGATTGGTAAATGGCCGGCGAACTGCCCCCTCCGCATCAATCTTCTTGATCAAGTGCTCCGGGCCTTCGCCTGTGTTGAAATCGACGATCTGTGAGACTTCCGATTTCAATTGAATAGACTGTCCGGCAGATAGAAGGAAACTACGCCAAGTGGTTGTCTGGGGAACACTCACAGATCAGTTAGCGATATTGCGATTGCCTATAACACAGTACAGGACTCACCGCATCTTCGTTCAGAAGCTCATCGATGAAGGCTGCAGATAAAACAGGAACGCCGAGGGCGAGGGCAGTCATGTACTTCTCCGTTAATACCGGCGGGTGGGGTTCTGAAGGTGGCAGGATGAGCAAGAAGATACCGTTGAGATTGAGGCATTGCTTTGAGAGGCCTATGTCGTCCGCGCCGAATCGGTCACCCCTGGGCTTAGGATAGGCCTCGAAAAAATCCTCCATGACGCGTCCCCCAGCCTTTGTGATTTTGACTTTGAGTGCCCTTGTTGCGGCGGATTTATTCGCAGCCTGCGGGTGACCAGAGATGAGAAATGCAAAGTTGTACAGAGGACGTGGCCGATCGAGACGCAATTCGGAGCGATGTTGTCGTCGCAAAGCCGTCCTGAGGGGTGCAATGGCCTCAGTCGGCTTCGATTTCCCGTTGCGTCTAGCCTTTTTGAAAGTCGTAGCGGAAGGATCGAAGTATCCGCACAATTCGTCCAGCTGCGTTTCATCGAAGATTCGGGATTCCAGCGCATCCTCTTGATCTTCATTGAAAGTGCAAAACCTGACCGCGATTTCATACGTCTTTCCATTGTCCGCTCGCACCAGAAGCTTATCGTCGGGCATCAGAGGTTGTGACATGTCTAACTCTGTGCCCACAGGTCCCACGACCTCCAACGAACCGCTAACTGGAAGTTTCGGTTTCGTACCGTTGGCCTGATTGATCTGGTCGCCGACGTGAAAGACGCACTGTCGAAG
Organism: Naganishia vishniacii ANT03-052; assembly: GCA_015708705.1. Classification (NCBI taxonomy): domain Eukaryota; kingdom Fungi; phylum Basidiomycota; class Tremellomycetes; order Filobasidiales; family Filobasidiaceae; genus Naganishia; species Naganishia vishniacii. The sequence goes on along the minus strand of MU158397.1, from coordinate 24,493 downwards.
ATCATCGAGGTCCACCTTGGAGGATTCATTGTCGTCGAATAAAAGCACATATTTACGCGCCTCCTTGCCTATCAGCTCGCCGGTGTAGAAGTCGCCGCCCCATCTTCCGAGTACTCGCTTTGAGCGTATAACCGGTCTTGATGTTGTAGACTCTCTTCGTGTCGCAATTTTCCTGGCGGGGCTAGACTGTATCTGTGAGTGTGCGGCAGGCCGGAAATCTCGGTCCTTGGGATCATCTTTCATGACAGGCGGAGGTGCGTCATCCCAGTGTTCTTCAACCGGGGCATCCGAGAGTGAATCCGTGCTGGTACTGGCCGCCTTTTCTGTCTCTTTCTGTACAGCTGGCGGTGAAGCTGTTGGCGACATGATCTTTTTTCGAGGTCGGCCCTGTTTCTTGGCTGGTTTTCGTCGCCTCGGCGAATTGTCTTCTTCCGAATCACTGGTGTCTACTGGGCTGGAATGGTGCGTCGACGTCGCCGGTGTCTTCTTGCGCTTTTTGGCCGGGCTTTTGTACGTCTTCAAACGTACTGGAGAGGGCACCACGAGCGCTTCGACCCGAGGCTGATCTTCTTCCGTCTCTGGGCCCGAGGTGAGGCTGGTGGAGCGCGAGTGGCTGGACGTTTTCTCCATAGCGTTGACGCCGGATTTCCTTGGACTATGTCCTACCTGAGCCACTTTCCCTGTCACGGGGACGAGGGGCGCGTTCTGATCCTTTGCCAGCTCCGAATCGACCGTTATTGTTGTATGGTTGCCCGGCATGGTCTCCTCCAAAGGTTCCTCATACGCGAATAGTTCCCCTCGTCTCTCATACTCGTCTATTCCCTTCAAGCTTACAGCTTCCACTGAAACGGGAGCAGAAGAACCTGCGGCAGACGTCTTTTGAAGCCTTCGATAAGGCGCAACCCTGGCAGAGATGTCCGTTGATGTATCCGCCTTTACGATATTGCTGCTCTCATCAAGCAAGGGTGAAGAATCTGTCGTGAGTGGCGGAATAGGATGCTCCTTTGCTTTTGGCGGGGTCGAGACTTTCTGATCCTTGGGAGCCGAAATCTGCTTGCCGCCATTCACAGTCGTCTTTGGCACCGTCATCACATTCGCTCCTTTCCGATTCTGTAGCTCTCCATGCCCCTTGGCTTTCTTGGCATCACCAGTAAGTCCATTTACAGTCGAGCTGCCGTTCTGCACCGGCCTCTTCTTCTTGTTCGGAGTCGTCCCTTCTGTAACACGCGGCGCGACTACCCCATTCATACAAGTATCAATCTCCGCATGCGAGCGTTTCTTGAAAGCAATCTTGCGCTCATCCGTGGCGATGAACGTTTCCTCATCTGTCAATGGTGCGGCGATCTGCATCGTGTTTGCCGGTTTGGGAAGAATCGGCCTCGGATGGGGTTGTACAGCGGGCGGCTTTTTTACCTTTGCAGGAGTCTTGACGGGAGGCGATGGACAGGCAGGAAGTTGGTGTGGACGTATCGCTACCGGAGATGTGATGATTTCGTCATTACGCTGGGTCGGTTCAAGAGACATTGACTCGTCTGGGCGCGACGGTGAGTTGCCAAAGTCCCGCTGAAGGTTTATGGGAGATCTTGGGTCCATCGGGTCCGGAAGTTGAGCTTCAGGACTAGATGCGATCGCGATGATTCGATTCCCATAACTCGCACCTGTCGACATACTTCCATCCCTTTTCGCATCTCCCCTACCTTCTACTGGACCATAGCTCTCTCGACGAGGAATCCTCTCCTCTGCGACGTCCGCGTCTTGATCCGTGTTGTAGCTTTCATCATACCGCTCCGATGGCGTTCCCGGCATAGCACTTGATCTCGCCGACTGATCTTGCATCCGACATCTCGAGGGAACCACATCCAGATGTGGACTTGCTGCTGCTGCTGCTGGTGGTCTCGCACGCAAAGGTTTCTGTCCGCTATACCGCATAGACGTCAATAACTCGGCATCGGCGATCTGGGTAAGCGGTACCGGCTGATACTGCTGTTGAGCGTGTCGGATCCTCTGCGACTCGGATTCTGAATGTAACCGATAGTGAATACTTTCAGAATGACTCGCTTGATCCAATGAGTCGTCTCGTCCACCCCGCGAGCTTCTATACGACTGTTCCGGCGACGCCATACCCGCTGCAAGACCTGCTAACATCGTTCCGTTTCCTCTGTCCTGCGGGAACGGCCCGCTTTCTTCCCTCAGAGGTAGCTGATGGATCCTCGGCAAGCCTGCGGGATTCTGGTCTCTTGCGTTCTCCATCACGAGGTGGTCGAAAGCCATCGCGGAAGGCATCCTCATGGGTCCACCGTTTCTGTGTGGCTGTCCAGTAGGATAAAAAGTGGCGGGATCGTGCGTTCGTTGGTCGTACGGTGAATGACGAGGACTGGATTGTCTGCTAGGGATCTGATTATTCGTGGGTGATTTCGATCGGTCCATCATGTGATATGGAACCGGATAGGGTTGCATGATCTGATGCGGATGTCGAGGTTGATATGGTCCCGACGGATGTTGAGGTTGATATGATCCCGATGCGTAGGTGTAAACCTCTGGTGCAGGACCATACACTGGATGATTCCTCCCTCCCTCATCGACACCACGTCCTCCTCCAGAACCTTCAGCGGCTAATCTCCTCAACGCTCGTACTTCCTCCACTGATGGTGGCTGACTGTTAAAAGCCCAACCTTGCACTAGTCTCTGTTTCTCCCGTTCCGTCGCCTGTGTCTCCAGCGACCCGGAACCCGTCGATCCGTACGAGTAGGATTGGCTTTCTTGTTGTTGAGGCACATGCAAGTTTGGATGATGCATTCGCTGCTGGTGATGGGATAGATGCGGGAAATGATCGGGAGGAAGAGGAGGAGGATATCGCTGACTCGGAAAGGAGCCGTTTGCAGGTGACGAGACAGGGTACTGAGAGCGTTCGTACGGGTCTCGGAGGCTGAGTGAAAGCCGTGCGTAAGGTGCTGAAAGGAAGTTGTCAGGGGAAAAAGAACCTACGCATGTCCTGAAGGTACGAACGCCCTTTCAGGTGGCCCCTGCGGAGTCCCGTTCCGCGACATAGTGCGTTGCTCGGTGGTGTTGGCTGCTTCGTTTCAGGTCATTCTTGTCCGTGCATAGCAACGTTGCCTAGCGATAAATGCCAGGCAGACACAGCAGATGAAACAGACGGTCCGGAAGAGAATATCTGACAGAGAGCACGTACACGGAGACCCCGGGCGTGGATGAGCTGAGAGCGGGCGTTTTTGCTTCCGCCAGATTTATTTCAGTACGTATGTGAGGGCTGTATCTATACTCCTACGGACTCGACCCGGATAAAGTAGATGCCTGCGTGGGTAGGGTTCCAGAGGAAACGGGTTGTCGGACCTCGAGGCGCTGAAGAAGGGGCCGCAAAAGAAGAACCGAAGGAGACAGACAAACGCAGCAATTCTCACCGTTGAGACGCGAAGCATGAATGAGATGTATGTGTATATCATATGCGCATTTTCGTACAAAGGGCAAGGACGGAATAAACTTGGAGTGTGCATAAGGCTCCGTTGTTGCCGTTTGAAGTACTGCCCTAACATAGGCGAAGCGCCTGTCGTATCGATTCAATGAAAACCCTTGACTCGTACAAGTCTTTTGCCGAATGCGCTCATGTACCTAGCAGAGCATCCCTCCGCCCGCTAGACCACAGATATCACCAGCCCCGCAGTGACTTTCCTCTATCTACCACCCCTCCCCCATCTACCGCCTACTCCTTCTTTCCCGCAAGATAGTCACTGTCGTCATACTCTATCGGCTTGTCCAGTCCCACCCGTCGTGCGGTCGCCTTGACTCGTTCCTCGGGCGACATATCATGTAGCGGGTTGTACCGTATCAGTAGATCCTATTTGCAAGCAGGGGTGATAAGCACGCTTTGCAGATTCGAACAGCGCAAGTCACGTCTCCTCGACTGGAGAACATCGGGAAAGACGTGAGAGACAGAATATCGGGTGGGATACTTACGTTATACGTCCGCTGAGCTTTCACAAACTCCTTCATCTCCATCATATTCCTCCCGAAACCTAGACTCGTCTCCTCGACAACCTTTCCTAACCCGCCGAGCGCTACCGCTTGTTTCCCGTATAAGTTGCGAAGCATGAGTTTGATTGCTTGGTTGCGGTTTTGTGGCGGATGAATTGACTGTAGTAGTTTATGCAGAGTTTAAAATATGAGCGAGACGGACGCTGGGCGGCGACTCACGCTCTTGTTGATCTCTCGAAGCACAGAACGGTAACTTCTAGCCAAAGTGATGGACATTTTGAATGAATTTCGACCGGGTGGTTTTTGAACCTTATTGTTTGTTTATAAAGTAGGACGATCCTTCGGGGGCAAGCTCTGAAGTGCTGGTAGTAACAAAAGCGAAATGAAGAATCCCACTACGCAATGACTAGTGCCAAAATGGAGCAAGTTGGGGCAAACTATACCACAGCGAGCAGCACTTCCCTCTGAGACATTCGGCGATCGCCTGTTGTTCGGAATTGACGTGTCATTTTCCCGATTGTGCCATTGGAATACTCGTCTCTCGCTCAGAAGGCCTCATCTGGGCCCTACATATAGCTGACCCCTTCAAATCGAAAAACAGGCAAACATGAATCCTTCATGAAAGCATGTATCTATACAACCATCTCCATATGGATTGCTCATTCCTGGTCCATTCGTACGGCAGGTGCATTCTTGATAAAGTTGATGTCCACCTTGTGTCCGACTAGTTGACGGATATCGTTCATGGCGTATCTACAGGGGAATGAAAGTAAGGTAAATCACGAGCACAATCAGCAATGTGTTGTCTTGGCTTACCTTAGCAAGAAAGGTCGCTCCAGGGACAGCCCGAATCCGAGAACTCGGACGCCTTCTGGGATACCGGCTACCTGAACGAACTCCGTTCGGAACATACCGGACTGATAACGGGGGAGGATCAACACTAGTTCCCAACGACAGCGCTATACCTTCATATGACTCGACTCACGTTACCGACTTCTATCCACTTGCCTAGGCCTGCATGGTACGAGAAGACCTCGGCTGATGGCTCGGTGTAGGGGTTGTAGGCTGAGAGGCGATTCATCAGGTAAGTAGTGTGTAGTACAGAGGTATCAGGGACGAAAGGATTTTACCAGGCTTGAACCGCAAGTTGTCTCCCAAACCAGCCTTCTTCATGAAGACTTCCAAGATAGCTGTGACAGGAAAATGTTAGGCCTAATACAAGTAGCAAAGAGCTGAAGAACACCGTACCGATGAGATGGCCGAGTGTGATATCATAGTCCGCGATAACACCCTCGACCTGGTGGAATTCAGCGAGATGGGTAGCGTCCGGTGTTTCGTTTCTGTAGAGTTTTAGTAAGTAAAGGACCCGTTCTGTCGCGAAATCTTCGTACCGGAATACCCGATCAATCGAGAACATCTTCACTGGCTTGAATCCACCCTCCTGGTTGGCAATCCTGTACAGCATATCCGCCGACACAGCCGTAGTATGCGTTCGTAAAAGCAGCTTTTTCGACTCTTCTTCCGAAAAGGGTGCTCTGTAACCGATAGATCCGTAACCGCCGACCTCGTGTACCTTTTTGACTCGTTCAAAGTATTCCTGCGGTGGTGCCTGTGATGCCTGAGGGTCTGAGGAAAAGGAAGACTCAGCGTCAGGGAAGCAACATTCTCCCAGGAACGTGACTTACCCTTGAGGTAGAAGGTATCTTGCATCTCTCGAGCCGGGTGCTGTTGCGGTACAAACATGGCGTCGAAGTTCCAGAACGCACTCTCGACAAACTTGTTCGTTGGCATTTCTGTGAAGCTGGACGAGTACTTTCAGATCCAAGGCGCTCAACGGTTAGAAGTCGCTGCTGCTCACCCCATATCGAAGAAAATCTGCCTGAACTCCTCCCGAACTTTCAACAACGGATGCAGTGCTCCACCTTCCGGAAGAGCACCGGCCGCGTTAAAGTTGTACTTCTTGTACGACTGGGTTTTCCATGATCCGCTGCTAAGCATTTCCGTTGTAAGATCCGTTTCCAGCTTCTTCACCTCCAACGCGAACTCGGGACCTTTGGTTACCGAGTAGTGAATGTGTTTTCTGTGGAGCATCTTGTCAAATTTGCGTCTCGACTGATGCTGGGAGATGACGTACCTCTGGACGATGAGCTTTCGTTTACGCAGATCTGCCAACAGCTTTTCTCCGGACGGATGTGAGCCCGTCTTTGCGACGTCCTCCAGCTCTGTTCGCGTGGTATCATTAATGCTTTCGACCTGCAAAAGGAAGAGTTGAGCTTGGTGAGCGATCGAGGTCACGCTATGCAGCCACACTACAACTCCTTACAGCCTTCACGAAACCAGAACCTTCTTTCGTGATCCACTTGTTCTTGAAGGCCTTGCCTTGACCAATTTTGGTCGTCTCCTCACCAACTACTTTCTAAGACACAGTAATTCGCCCCATAAGTCGAGACAACCCAATTCCATCTGCTTCATAACCACTCACCTTCAACTCGGGAATTCCCATAGGTTCTCCCTGTCCCTTTAACGGCAACGCAGCCCACACAAGTGCTTCATGTGATCCCTTTGCGGCGATTTGAGAGCCTTCTGGCGATAGAGCGTGGTCAAAGGTGGTTTTGATTTCGTATGATAGCATCTGGAATGGAAACGGCCAGCAAGGAATGGAGCATGAAGCACGAGTCTCGAACCCCACTGGCCCTGTTACCCACCTCTCTGGATGCTAGACTGTCTAATACACCCTTCAGCAAAGTCTGCGCCTCTCCTGACGAGAATTTGACGGTCTGTCCATTTTCGAGCGTGCAAGCGAGGTCGTTCGTGTTGGAAATGGAACCTTGAGCATCCAGGGTTTTGAGCACGAAGTTCTGCACCTGTTCCGAGCTGGGAAGGGCCATTTTGGGTCGCAGTCGTCAAATGCGTTATTCGTATGCTACGCTTTAGGGACCGTGGAATGGTAACGATGAAGGGATATCTGATCTTCATGGTTGACACCGGAACGTTGAACGCTCAACTCGACCGCGCTTAGCTTGCGATCGGGCGGTCACTACGCGCTTTTTTGCCAGTGCTGCCATGTTTCACCAGGATGAATGATTAATATGGCAGACGTTGAGAGATCCTCGCTAGCTAGTCATCGTCGACGAGGTTCAGATAATGCCTTGGAAGCCGCCTAGGACAACCGGGATATTCTGTCTCGAATCAGATGTCACTCAGAAAAGCACTCCTCGATTCTGCTCGGATTCTTGCAGAATCAACAACTCACCCGATATATTATACCGGGATACCGGAGTACCTTGTGCAACAGGAAAGACTTGGGACGACAAATGTTTTAGGGTTACATCTTTACATTGATCCATAGCTTGCTCATACCACTTCTTTACTAGCAAGCCGTCATCGCTCTCCTTCTGTCCCCATCATCACCGTTTAAGCCTTCTTCTTTCCTCCGTTGAGATCGTTGAAGATTAGAGGACTCTTTGCGGAGCGGTACTCGTCTGACCTTTTGACACATATGGCAGACAGCCAAACTTCACCTCGAAAGCACAATGTCGAAGGAGGCGCCTTTGTTCACCGGGGTATGGTGCAACTGTCTGCAGGGAGTTGCGAAGGGGACTTGTGTACGGGTGTGGACCTAGAACACAGTGTTGCCTTCGCTTCAGATCTTAATCTATACAACAGACTTTCATAACGTGATCCGCCGTCTTGCGAGGTGGTTATCCAGTGAAGGCGGATGCGAACATCGCAGGCATCACCTTCCGACTTTCCGTTCCGAGTAGTTCGCCTGATTGGGCAGCTTTGCCAGGCGACCCAAGCCGTACGAGGAAAAGGCTAGCGACTGGAATGTCAAGCATCGTCTAGTCTGATCGATCAAGCGAGGACGCCCACGAGCCCCCAAGGTTGAGGGCTGAGAGCTGAGGGAAAGCTTGAAAGGGGACAGGAGCTGAAACGCCAGGCTGGTTCAGAGTTGGTTCGGCTCGTCGATTGCTCGGAACAATCAACTTACTCCGAGCTTCCAACGTGGAAAGTATAGTTCGTCATGGATGTCATCCCTTTCTTTCTCTTCAAAGTATGATATATCATCAGCCACGTCCCTTGTATTGAACGCCTCTTACACAACACAAGCTTGATCCGGACTCTCCGATTCTGGGTTACACGTTCCTGTCATCCTCAGCATGTTGTTCAGCGGCCGGCTTTCCCGGTCCAAGCTACTCGCCATCTTCCTCCTCATCTCGCTGCATACCGTCGCCATTACCTACGTATATGCTGATCAAGCGGCGGGAACGGAGCAAGGGCCGACGCTGGTAGACTTGAAGCGGGAAGGGGATACGTTTGTGCGAGCTGGCAAGTTTGCGGATGCGGGTAGAAGTTATTCAAGGGCATTAGGTATGTCGGTTTTGGAAAGGCCTTTGTGACCGCCCGACTGATTTCCCTTTGACGTTCAGAGCTTGATCCGCAGTCGTTCAACCTTCAGTACCTGCTGGCAACTACTCATCTTCAGCAGGGAAAGCACAACCAGGCGCTCTCATCTTTTTCCAAACTTCTGGAACTCAAACCCGAGTTTATTCAAGCTCACTTGCAGAAAGCAAAGATCTTGACGAAAGATGGCAGTTTTGAAGCTGCAAAGGAGGAGGTCCAGGAATTTCTGAAAGGCCTGAAGGAGAAGGAGAAGCAGAGTGGGGAGGATGCGAAACTGGCGAAGGACAAGGAGGATGCCAATGAGCTGGTAAGTCTTTCCTTCTTAGTCGAAATCGACATGTCCGTCTTATAAATTGTCCGCAGCTCTCTTTCCTCACGCCGGCCTTCACGCATCTCAAAGCGGCTCGGAAGGCCATCTCCTCCAAGGCATATCAAAAGGCTGTTGATGAGGCTACAAAAGCGCTCGCTGTCGGTCCAAACAGCGTTGAGTTGCGGGAGATTAGGGTCAAGGGATACGAAGGACTCGGTGATTTGGAAGGCATTATCGGTGATCTGAGGTTTGTCCCACGCCATATCTTCCCCTTGTATTTCGCTGAGAGACAATCGGTGTTGCACCTGTCAGCCGCCTAACGCACCTGCAGCCATCTGTGCAGTCTCACGGTGTTCTACTCGCTCAGCTCAACTTCTTTATCCTACACGACTCACAAACAGCATCAGACTACCTTCGACAATGCCTTCGCTTCGATCCGGAATCCAAGACCTGCAAACAGCTACATCGGTTCATTCGGCAGACGGAGAAGGAGGTCAATAAGGCAAAGAATTTCGCAGACGGTGAAAAATGGAGAGAGGTGCTGAAGATCGTCGTCGGATCAGGCTCGGATGGCCTGCTTACAAAATTTGAAGACGAGCTCGCCAAAGTTGCCCCTAGCATACCGTCAACATTCCATCCGATGAGTACATCTCGGCTGCGTCTTGAACTACACAGTTTGGCATGCAAAGCCTATGTCAAAGGCAGCAACATGAGCGGGACGAAGAAGCATTGTCCGGTTGTCCTTGGCTTGACGCAGATTGGTGGAGAGAACGACGAGTGGGCGATTGTTGGATTAGGGGAGATCGCAATGAAGGAGGAGAGATGGGAAGAGGCCGTGCGGCAATTCCGGAACGCTTTCGAGAAGGGCGGAAGGAACAGCCAGGATGTGAGTTCCGTGGACGTTCACAATCCACACTCACACCCACTCACCATTCTCTCGTGGCGGACAGATTCTGAACCGATTGCAGAAAGCGGAAAGGACCCTAAAGGTTTCAAAACAGAAGGATTACTATAAAGTGTTAGGTGTGGCGCGAGATGCAGATACAAAAACAGTCAAGAAAGCCTTGTGAGTGCACATTCCTCGTGGCGTAGGAGGCAGCCTTAATTAAGTGATTCTTTTCACAGCCGCAAAGCCGCCAAGACGAATCATCCCGATGTTGGAGGTACAGAAGAGAAAATGGCAGCAATCAATGAGGCTTATAAAGTCTTGTCGGATTCCGGTGAGTGCTACTGCTTTTTTTTTCAACCCATTGTCAGCTAATGATTTGCCGCCACGGACTTTCCAGAGCTCCGAGCGAGGTATGACAACGGCGACGATCCGAATGACCCTATGGCCGGTCAAGGCGGTCCCGGTGGCGGATTCCAACAGGGACATCCCGGTGGTTTCTCGGGTGGAGGATTCCATCAGTTCTTCAAGCACGATGGCGGAGGACAAGGCGGCCAGCAACAGTTCTTCTTCCGCGATGGATTCTGAATGGGAAGATAGGCGAGCATTCGGTTGTATAGCACCAAAGCACTTACACTTTATATCATAGACGGCATTTGACATGACGTTTCTATCCGATTATCATAGAGCGATCCTTTAAGAGACAACACAGAATCCTTGCTACCCTCTCTAACGGCTTTTTCCGAATGGTTGTCGCCAGTGAAGGGGAAAGGCGTTCAAGGGGGACGATTTGACAACGCACCGCCATGCGTGTACGCTGACAGTGCTGGAGATACTTGCGAAGCGCGATCGTGCTGCGAAGCATTGCATACTAGTCCCGTCAGATGTGTCATAGCCGGTCGTCTCGAAGGGCTGATTGATGATTGCGAATTGACGTCATAGGTCTGCAAAAAGGGGTCGAATGTTTCATGTGTTCGATCGCCCATCAATTCCATCAAACGATCAGAGTATAGGAGATATCGCAATTTCTGTGCGTGTCGCTGCTCTTCGTTCGTCCAGATTGATTGACAAACACATTTCACCAACCTTTTCGGAAACTGAGCAAGCAACAGCTTGACTTCAACATGTCTTTGATGTCCCAAAACTCCGGCCTACCCGCACCTCCACTATGGCGAGTGGCGCAATTCTTTAAGAATATCTCAGCTTAATCGGGGCTGAAGTTAATTTCAGAAGATTGATTGAACCTATGTTCAATTACTCCTGGTGTATATGGCTGCCTAACCGCATACTCACTATCGGCGGATGTCAACTCTCGTCTTTTGGACTTGGTCCCAGGACGCGCCCATTGGCGAAGGTTCTGAGACTGAGCGTTTCGTGAGTATTCAAAGCTGCAGGCAAAGAGGCGCGGTCTTAGTCGCACAGCAGATAAGACCGGAGGCCTTGCGCGTTATGCATGTGTACCAGGCGGTCGCCTCGACCTAATCACTACCTAACCGCAGGATATACGAGTATGGAGGCTCGTGGTTCGCCAGTAGTGTTCGCGTCTTGGGTTCGATGCAGCCCTACTAGATTTTTGTCTGTCGATAGATATATTGAAAGGGCTACCGCGGATTAGAATCTGGTGCAAGGCCATTTTCTGTGGTTATTTGATATGCAAATCCATCGGTGTCGCTTCTTCTACGTCGGTATAGTTCCAATGATTCAATGCTTCAAGACTACTGTAAGTGACGCTCGACTATATTCCAGGTACGTATTGTAGTTCACACAGCTGTTCAAGCAGATTCACTCGTATCGCTTGAGGAGCCGCTTACCTAATTATCTAGCGTGCTTGCCGAGGATGCCGACGTATTCAATCTGCTGGTAGCTAATGGCAGACGGCATAACCGAAGCCGAGAAGGATTGTTGCAGTGCCGAACCGTCGATCACATGTCCAGGCGGGTTACTGGTACACCGATTGCACCCATCCCGCGTGAGGGTACATCTCCATCCCGTCCTCAGTCAGAATCAGCATTGCGAAGAAGGTGCCTTGAACAAAGTCTCCACCCCCATCAGCTCCCAAGGGCACAATCTAGATGTGCGCCGCGGTCATATCATCGTGCGAATATGAGATCCTGGCACCGCAGCTCGAATACGATGCGTCAAACCAGTCTTGAGGTTTGATGATAAGAGGTGGAGGGACCAAAACAATGTCGTTCCGCAGTGGGGCAGGAATTGTACATGCCGTTCCCGAATCCGGCACGACGAAAGATGAGTTCTTACGCTTTTGCTCATCGGCGTCATTTCATAGGGTAGGGGCAGGTGGTTTCAAAGGGTGGCATTTGTGATGGAAGACAGTACCGGATAGCAAATTTGCTTGTCTTGAACTTCCCGTGTCGTATACGACCTTGTTGTTCAGTCACAACAGCTGCAACAACAGTCTGTATCAACTATACGCGAACGCTTAACAAAAACTCGTCTTGCGCCAGTGGCGACAATCGATACCTCCTACAGACGTCAGAATCATTCGCCCCAACTCTCAGACTGTGGCTTCCGCTCCCAGGCCCGTCAGTCAGCACTCTTGAAGACGCAAGCTGCACTTCCAGGCGCACGAATCAAGATGTCCTCCCAGATCCAGCCCGTTGCCTTGGGCTCCTCGACGCCATTGGATGAACATCACGAAGAGCAAGCTCACGTCTTACCGCCGCTGAGATCGTTCGATTCGGCCAACTACTCGGCTGGCTCCAGCCGGCAAGTACCGCCATCACCTGCATCACCTGCTCGTGCTCAAAGCACGGGCTTCAGCAAGATGGGCCGCACGAGATCTGCATCAAGATCTTCCGCAACCGGTATCGCCGCTAACAATTCCACTAGCTTTCAAGCTCTAGCAACGACCGCCAACGGTAGTGACTTTGTCAGAGCTGGACCCCATGTGGCGCCCATATACCGAGCGGCTACCGGTGGTGTTGGCGAGGCTGGCTTGACGAGGTTACCGTCGGTCACCCCTAGTACGAAACGAGTGACGAGTCGCCCTCCGATCGGTAAGTCACTTTCGGAACGTTCATCCACTCTAGACGGGAAACGCTCATCATGGTCCTTTAGTTTCTATCATGGGATCCGTCTCACCGCCGGACGACGATTCGGACGACGACAACAACGCATTCGTTGCCGTTCGGTCTCGTGAAGAAGCGCTTGCCAGAGACGAACGCCGTAATCGAGCGCGGGGATGTTCAGATGCCCTCGCTCCGGTCGTTAGGCCTGAACGCCGGACGACGACTTCGGCTGGCTCAACGTATTCCAGCGATGATCGAACACTGGCGGAGGAGATTGATCCGGTGACGGGTAGGAAACTTGGTCGCGGGGCAGGTGGCGTAGGGCTAGGGTCCGGACCGCAAGGAGGCATGGGTGGAACTGCGAAGGATGCGGGGCAGAAGCTGGATGTTGAAAAGCAGGAAGCGCAAGTCAGCGTTGAAAAGACGGATGAAGAATGGATGGTCAGGTTTGAAAAGGGCGATCCAGAGAACCCCAAGGTAAGTCCGCACGATGGATGGGAGGTCTCCTACTGATGTCGGCGCGCAGAATTGGTCTTCGTTATATCGTTGGTATCTGACGGCAGCCGGAAGTCTACTCGTCTTGAATAGTACTTTTGCAAGTTCTGCGCCTTGTAAGTCTGTTGATGGAGATTTCTTGTCTATAGCACCCATTCAGCTCATTGTTTTTGCCAGCCGGTGTCGTACGAGAACTCGAGCAGGAATTCCGATTCGGACGTGAAGTCGGCACTTTGACAATATCGCTGTTCGTGGCGGGATATATGTGCGGTCCACTTTTGTGGGGTCCGGCTTCAGAACAGGTTGGGCGCAAACCCATCTTTTTAATCGCTTTCTTGTTCTACACGGGATTCCAGGTAGGCAGGATTTTCTTCTTTGTCATCCAGCAATCACTGATAGCTGCCTCTCCAGGTTGGATGTGCGCTGTCCCAAAATACTGCGTCTATATTGGTTTTCCGTTTCCTAGGCGGGGTGTTTGCGTCGTGCCCCTTGACGAATTCAGGGTATGTCGCCTTGGTCATAGGGGAGAATACCGACTGACAACGCTTCTTTTGTAGCGCCTTGCTGGCCGATATCTGGGATGCGGATAGGCGTGGTATCGCGATGGCTTACTTTTCGCTGGCGCCGTTTGCAGTATGTCTTGATCTACCTTGGAACCCCATAAACTGCTCTGATCATCTAACGTTGTAGGGACCTGCTCTGGGGTATGAACCGAAAGAAGAATTGACACGGTCAGGTTGACTGATTCTCTATACTCTCGCAGTCCCATTGTCGGCGGTTTCATCGGTAGCAGCAATGCCTCCTGGCGATGGCTCTTTTGGGTCTTGACAATATTTGCAGGGTTCTGCGGTCTTCTTGTCCTCTTCACCATCCCCGAGACATACACCCCGAAAATCCTGGCTCAAAAGGCAAAGCGGTTGAGGAAGGAGACGGGAGATGAACGGTATTGGGCACCTCGTAAGTCGAAGTCTCATAGCGACCGTCGCGCATACAGGCTGATTCCCTGAACAGTCGAACGGAATGAGAGGAACCTAAAATCTCTGTCGAAGGACCTGTTTATCAAGCCTTTCAGGATGCTATTCACCGAGCCCATGTTGGCGGCTATTACGGTCTACATGTCGTTTGTTTACGGATGGTGTGTGGTGCACTTTGTTCATTATCCCGGCCATCGCGCTCATCTCTTCCATCTTAGCGTCTACCTGTTGTTTGAAGCCTATCCCATCGTCTTTAGCGTTGGTCACGGCTTCTCCGCCGGAATCACCGGCCTCATGTTCCTCGGTGTATTTCTTGGCGGCGTCATCTCCACCATCATCTACCTGGTTTACTTCAACCCTCGGTACAAGCGCGAATCAAAACGACACGCCCCTAACCCCACCCCGCCGGAAGTGAGAATCGAATTCTGCTTGATGGCTTCGCCGTTGCTGGTGATTGCCTTCTTCGTATTTGGGTGGACGAGTTACCCAACGCTGTCCTGGGTGGGACCGTGTATCGGTGGCGCTATCTTGGGTTTAGCGGTGTTGGCGATCTTTGTTTCGCTTTTTAATTATGTGAGTTGTGCACCATGCAACCAGAGACAAACACGACTGACGACGAATGACAGATCGTGGATACCTACCTGTTCGCTGCGGCCAGTGCCCTAGCTGCCAACACGGTGATGCGCAGTATGGCTGGGAGTGCGTTTCCGCTATTTGCAACGCAAAGTACGTCTCCTTCGTGTCTATCCCGTTTATTTGATTTCGGTGGTTCACTTTCGCGCTTTTCTGCGACAGTGTACGAAACTCTCAACCCGCGATGGGCCAGCACGCTCCTCGGCTGCCTGGCGCTGCTAATGGCGCCGATTCCGTTCGTCCTGATCAAGTATGGCCCGATGTTAAGAGCGCGGTCGAAGCATGCGCCGGATTTGGCCAACCTTCATGGCGGGAAGAAGTGACGGAGATCGGAGTTGCTTCTGCCATGACCCTTGACCCGGGGAGGATATACAGGATTAGAACGGCATTATAAGGGTTAGGTTTCGGCCTTATATTAAGCTGCCTTCCTTGCATGGAGTCTGTAGTATTTAATTCGCGACAACACGGAGACGCGGTATGACTGAATAGAACATCATTTACAACGAATATTGATTATCTAGTCGCACTGTTCCTATAACATTCTCAAAATTCATGACGTAGCGGATCGAGGTGGCGACTGAGCAATGGCGACTTTACAGTATGCACCGTCGACTGTGTCGGAGGACCATCTAACAAGACGTCTGGTAGGCGATGCATTGAATCATCGAACGACCGACTCAGAAAGGCCTGATGACGTGGAATGAACCCGATTTGCGATGTACCAGGTCTCCTATGCACAGGTACCGCACCCCACGAGACCATTGAATAATCGACCATTTCATAGACGCCGTCCTACATGCCGGTACATCCCTTTCCCATCCCTATACCTGCCAGTTTGGTCAAAGCTGGCGCCCCAGAATGTGCCGTTTAAGCGGAACCGGATGACTTGGCGCTGTGTGGAGTAATTGAGGGTTAGCACGCGTGGTGATGTGATGTGCGGAGAAGGAACAATCTGGCCTTTCCGAAATGATCGGGCGGCGCAGGGCACAGAAACGCGAGAGATCTGGTATTCCGAGATCCAATGGCCTGAGAGGCGTTTTCCCGATATAACGCAATAACACTAATCAAGTCGCCCGCCACCCGTGATCGCTCATCGTCGCGGGTATATCGATGATCATCCCTCACTCCGACGCCGATCCACTCAAGATCAGATCACCCGATGCACCCGCCGCTCCAGCTGCCTACTCCGCGAGGTTCTTCTCGGCAAGCGTACGTTTGCCCCTCAGCTGACGCCCGGATGTTCTCCGTGCAACGTAGCGACGAAACTGATCTCGTCTCGTTATAGGGAACAGAAAAATAACACCGATCTCCTGACCGTGCCAAAGCAGTTGTTCAGGCTTTTCCTAATACCACCCGTGCGTTGTCACGCGGCTCCAGAGGGACGCCAATCCCCACCCGAGATCCAAGGCTCACCCAAAGGGATAATCCCAACGCCGTGGTAATGACAACACGATTCCTATATGGGTTTTCAGATTTGGAAAGGGGTGATCGGCAACGCGAAAATGATCCCCCTGGCGTGCGGTACTCGGCGGCTCCAAGAACGAGGTCATTGCGCGTCGTGGGTATCCTCTTCAGTGATACCCTTGAGCCGTTTACTAGTTCGTCGCGTGCGCGTCCTACGACCCGCCTACAAGCGAATGCTTCCCTTTTCCCCTTTCCCAAAACGGCCTCTTGAAGATGAGGGATCTGGCTGGGTTCGGAACGACATGGTCTCGCTTTTGCTCGACTGGTAATTCTCACGCTGTCGCGTGGAGGTGGATCGGTGCTTTGGCCCCCTCCATGTCCTCCCCCCCTCGGATAACCGCTCCTCGAACACGCCAAGCTCCAACACCCCCACTCGTCTCGCTCGCCACGCTACACTC
>MU158396.1:1161136-1172678 GCA_015708705.1 Naganishia vishniacii ANT03-052 | reverse complement strand
CGTCTTCTTCCAAAACTTCCTCGTTCTCCTCTTCCTCATCCACATCCTCGGCCTCTTCCTGGTCCGCGCGTATTCCAGCCTTCTTGAACTGACCCACACGCCCACGCCTCTTGTACTTTCGTCCGATCACCTCCGCGTTCAGGTAAACGGCAACCATCGTACCTGTCACCTGCACTCTATCATTCGGAACAGTAAGCGAACTCTTGCGCTGTATAAATACCGTATGACAACCACAAGCCGCGCTTACTTCTTGGTGAGAGCAATCGCTTTCTCCGCCACAGACATCTCTTCCAACGGCTTCTCTCCCTTCCCCAGCGGTCTACTCAGGCACCAATTATGCCACTCTTCTTGCGGGGTTTTGTACGCCTTGACGGTGTTGACTGGGATGCTGGCATCATACGTTATGGTGATGGCGTCTAGGTGCTCCTGCTCCTCTGGCGTGATCTTCCAGGCGCTCGCCTTGGGCGGTGCCTGCAGTCATGGTAGCCCTACTGGCTCCCTTTCCTCCCCTTGCCATCGTGCTGGGAACTGTGGTGGTGGTGGGTAAGCGGGAAAGGTGATGATATTGACGTGCGCGTATACTAAGAGGTGATGGGCTCTCAACTAGTCAGCAGGAAATTAGAAAGCTATGGGAAGCTGGGCAAAACGATTGACAACTCCGAATGAAGAATGAAGAAGGGATTATGTTTCAGCTGTTCGCGAGTTGGCACATGATGGCAAATGAGAGTCACGGAAATTATCTTGCCGACCAGATTTGGATGAGAACCCCCCTCTTTGGGTTTGACGCGCTATACTACTTGCGCTTGGACACACATAGGACACGCGCCAGGACACCATAGGTAAGGAGATAAGATATTTACTAGATATTTCGACTAGTCAAGGATTTAACGCCTAGTCTGTCCCTACATCACTAGTCGCGATATGTTTCGTCAAATGGATGTAAAATGACACACAATCGGCTGGCTACTGCCACGGTTACAAATCACTCGCTTGTACAAACCCATGCTGCTCCCACATCCTGAGGGATGTCTGTTTCACCAACATTAGAGCTGATAACGAACCCCGTTTCCTCCCAAGAACGTGTCCCGACTGTGAGAACAGTCTTTCAACAATGGCCGACGACGATGCCACTCCAAGAACATCTCTGGCAAGCATCGCCAACGGCTTCAGCTCCTTCTCCTTCGATATCCGCTTCCGATAACTCAAAACAGATTCTCCGTCCTTGGTGTTGAACCTCTTGATATCTGAGTTTCAGCTACCCCATAGGTCGCTAGTATCCTCGGCGGGCGACTTCCTTTCTTCCAGGTTGAAACCGACTGGAGGCGAATTTATTAATGCGTCTGGGCTGGTCCACGACGTTGACTCCCTCCTCCGGACCATCTTCCTGGTCCACCGTGTGCGCCTTCACTCGGTCCTTTATCCATGTCACTACCTGTTGCAACGTTTCTGGCTCGGCAAAATCCCCTACGAGAAGGCCATAAAGCCCTTCTTCCCTATTTGCGGGATCCAATGCGAAGGCTGCACAGACCCAATTGTTGATGAGGAATGCATAAAGGTTATCTCGCAATTACGCGGTGGCGTCTTTGCTGGAGGCCTTTCTGCCTTCTGTCACCGATGGCATATCGTGAATTCCCTCTAGATCCTCAATGGCGCTTTATAGGTCTGAAATGATACGATACGAGCTCGCAGCGACCTCCTAATATACCTGGGTGAGACTCAGAAACACCTTCAGTGAAGGCTGTATCGCTGAAAGTGCGTCGAAAGACGCCTTGTTGAATTTCGGGCAGCTCTTGTGCGATGTTCGTGTCGTGAAGGTCTCGATGGTTTTGCGCAGCCGTAACACCCGAGCGATTGCCGCCTTGAGCCACGACGTCCTTGAGAGGGAGCAGTCCTTTACCTTTGGGCGTTTCCGGATCTCGTTTCGCTCGGATATTCTCGAATTCGTTCATCCTCTGAGGACTTGCATGTCCGTGGACTCCCAGCTGATGCACCATATCGTGGCTGGAGCAGGCTCTCCGTCCTGGCAAACAGTATGTGTGAGCCTTACGTCACGATTTATACACCTCGACTGCGAATCTGGACATTGCATGCATACTTCTTGACTCAACGGGTCTTTTCCACCTCTTTCTTCAGAAAGCTCGCCGTCCATCTCCTCCAGCAGAGCTGAATCGTCCTTGTCTGACCCGTGTTCTAATCCCGGAGCCCAGAAGTCGTCCTCCTCATCACTCTGATCTCTGGGATGTTGTCGCGATTGTAAGCATAGGCGGAGGTGTCCAAGCCGGCTAGTGAGGAAGAATAACTTAATCTGCAGAATAGATGAGAAGCAGATACAATTACTAACTTTCTCCAGATATGTACTTGATCGCCGCTAGATTCGCAACATGACATATGCATCACAACATCTCGTGACCGGGCTGATCGACATTGTGCTCGGAGAGAAGGAGTCCCGACAGGCGATCCGCAGCGGCCCTGTAGCTGGAGGCGTTATCACCGGTTCCCGGCCGCCGTCGTGGGCAATCTTCAAGTCCTCGCGGAAAAGCTTCAAAAGGCCGTCTCTTAAGCGCTTGCCTGTATGAGAGCCCTGCATATGCATCGGGATTCGTCCGGAAGAACGCCTTGTCTAATTGTTGATTCTCGATGGCGGCGAATGGGAGCCCAGTGACGATCATCCATTTGGACCGCTCTCTGGAAGGCTCCCAGGTCGAAGGGCTTGATAACGGCGCCAGACGCTTTCTCGATCGTGGCCCGTCCCTTCGTGTCCGGTATAGCGCAGCAGATTCCCGGCTCTCCCCGGCGTATCGCTTCTGCAAGTCCAGTACACGCTAGTCTCTGGTGATCAAGGTAATTCGCTGTACTTCGACCCTTGACGACTCGATTTGCAACCCTTGCACAGGTTCTGTTGATTCCCTTTTTCGTCGATGCTGATGAAAACGAAGTATTTCCAGATTTTGGTATATCTAACGGGACACTTCTGACCGTTCGGGGTCAGCGTTGGTATATCAGTGGCGTCCTTGTCGTTTCCTCTGGAAGGGGAAAGGTCGCCAAGGTCATCGGCTCCTGGACTGTCGCTAGGTGTTTGCGGAATCGACTGTGCCAGCTGTGTGACTCTGGTGTGCTTGGCGGAGCGCCCTCGTTCCTCTTGCGGTGGTGTTTTTCTCTTGCCCGATTCCTTCTGGGCTGAAGCCGATGCTGCGCTATGCGATCTCGCTTTCGACGAGCTGCTAGGAGGCGTCCTTTTCGACAAAGTCTGCGCGACAAAGATGGGCTCGTCGTCGTCGGTAGCCTCATCCCCATCTTCGGCTGTCCGACTTTCCGATGCCTTATTCTGTGACCAGTGAGCATGTCAGTATCCTGTAGCCTGCCTGAGCTCCAAGTGTAAAAGCTCACCTTCCTGCTGTTGCTCTTCTCAGCTGCTTGCTCAGCCTTCTTGTTCCTTAAAGCTGCCAGTTTGCTAGCCTTCGCCATCTGTTGCCTTACATCGAGCTCCGATGCCTACGACTCAGTCTTCGGGGAATCTCCTTCGGCGGCGTTTTCAATCTCGGGGTTGTTCCCCAAGTCATCCGTTGATTCATCTTGCCCGGACCGTTGGGAAAAGTCCTCGAAAGGATCGTGCTCAACTTGTTCCTCAGGCACATGCCCTTCTCCGTCATCGTCGTCACCGCTATCCTCATACCCTACAATTCCTGTGCTGTCGACCCCCCCCTCCTTCTTCTGTGCGCATGAAGCTGCGTTGGCGGACGGGGATGGCGGATTTGGTGGACAACCTACATGCGATCGATACGGCTAGGAAAGATTTTCGTTGTACCGCACTGCTCTTGAGAGTCGTAGCGCTGGCGATAGCGGGGGGCTGAGGCTGACGGGAGAGTGTGAGCCGATTGAGGTGGTTGCTGCGACGTTTTGAGTGGTAGCCATGCGAGACGGAACGATCTGATCGGAAGCCAACATTGAGACGATAGGTCTTTGATTGGACCTCGGTCTTGTGCCGACGTACACGGTGGCAATAGTTCTCGGAAAAGTTTGATCGTCGTACCGTCGACTGGGACTGCGAGAACGTGCCGGATTGCGTCCGACCGAGGTTGCATTCAGTAGCGTCTGAGGTGCGTCAGCCTCGGCGATTGCGTCGGTCGAATGTATAAGGTAGCAGCAAGCAGTACGTTGAGGCTTTGTGACAAGAAACTTCAGGGCTGGTGCAAGGACGTAGGACTTACATCCTTTTGATCTCTACCAGCAGCCTCTCAACCCATCCATCAAGGATCTCGAACTACGAGTCCCCCAACTCTTTCACCCGCACGTACTCCGCCCTAAAATCCCTCACCACCAAATTCAGCTAATCTCCCCTAATCCAGACGTCCCATCCCTCTTCCCCTCGGGTCCCAAAGCATCTCTACAAAGCGGTGTTGATGGCCTGTACGGGTCCCGTGTCTCACACATCCCTCCAATCGAGCCTCAGGCAGTATCTGGGCTTCGGACCCTCGTAGTTGGCGGTGGAGGATCTTTGCGAAGCCATTCCTCCAGGGTTGGAAGGCGGTCTTTTGGAATAGTAGAGCCCAAAGCTGGAAGCTGGTCGTAGGGCGGTCCATTGAACGTGTCGACTGTGGTGGACGGTGCGAGGCGCCTTCTGAGTGTATCGCTCATCTCAAGGGAGGTGCATAGGACCCAAGTGTAGAGATGATGACGTTTTACTCCACCAGATAGCCGACACATAGTTCTCCTTTGATGAATGAGATAATCCCTCGGTTTTTCGACTGTGTCTGCTTCCGCCCTGAGCGTCTAATGGACATTGACAGGTTCAAGGATTATCTACCAGCACTGTTCTGTTGCAGCTACTTCGAGGTAAACCCAGAACCCTTGCCGGGTTGCCTGTCATCTACGGGGGGTGCCAGAAAGCCAGTAAGAAAGGGGTGATATGTGACGTGATTGGTTCGTCGCCTGGAATCCTGGATCCATTACTGACCGATTTGCCGCTTTGTTTCAACAATGTTTAGTGGCTACTGGGACGATGGCTTCTAGGGAGACCTGTGAAGTCGCTGATGGAGTTTCTGGGGATAATGACTGCGAACAAGTAGAAGGAAATGCATAGTCGCGGCTGCGGGAGTTCGACCGAAGCATGCTGCATGATGAGCGCGATTCGGAAGAAAGGTGAGCGTAGGATATCGAACGCGCAAACCCTTTGCACTTTTGTCGCAGACGGAATGGAGCAGACTTGTAGGTCAAGACAGATGACAAAACGTATTCTATTTCTATAGCATTTTATTAGGTATCTGCACAGTAGGCTCAGTGTGACATAAACAATAAGGAAGCAGTCACTCCTCCTTACGTCTGGGTGCCTCAGCGGCTGCGGATGCCGCTACCTCTCGAGTCTTCCTTGTATCTGAGGCGTGAACAACGACATGCGCTCACGAACTATCAGGGGTGGGGGAAGCGGGTGAGCGAAGAGGTTGGGACAACAATGTATATCTGCGTCGCACTCTACCCTACAAAATGGGGGCAAATGCTCTCAGTCGCACAGGTGAATTGCTGACGCGAATATCTCCAGTCTATCGCGCTTCTTTGTCGAGCGTTGCCCCCAAGCGCCGCATCGTGCAAAACAGGCTGCCGATCGCGGGATTCAAATCAAAGGCTACTTTCGCACAGCTACAGTTAACAGTATGAGCGACAGGTGACCGGTATGTCGCTGACTCGCGAATTCGATGTTGTCCGTCTGCGCAGCGCTATTGGTCGCGAGTGTTAAAGCTGCTGCTGACCCCTAAGCATCAGACAGTTAGAATGACTCACTAAGCTTTGGCTTGGGCCCAAGTTGCAATAAGATGTGCTTTACTAGAAGAAGATGTTAGCGATAGGAAGGGTAGCTAGACCTTACTATGACTGATGACTCTTTAAGATGTCGAAGTGATGAGACAACGAAAGATGGTGGGTTTACGTGCTTAGTTACTAGAAGGACCATGCCATCTTCTTCGAGTTCCTCGCTCGTGCGCCCTTTGTTGTGCTGCGCAGCCCGCGACATCTGGACTTTGCCTATGCTGTCCTGTGCTATCTTCAGCATAATATGCCGTTCCTCCATAAAGTTTTCCGCTGTCTCAACTTCCATGTCGGCTAAGACAGTGTGGGGTGAGACAAGTCAGAGGTCAAACACAAAGGGCGTCATTCCTGTACTGGCATCGACGGAATTGTTGTAATCAAATTCTAGGAGAGGCAGGAGGGTAGCCCTGTCCTTCTGGCTGGGCGAGATATAGTGCGTAAGCAACTCCTTGACTCTACGGACCATAATCTCGAATTGTCCATCGGTCCGGGGATGGTGGGCTATTGACATCGCTAGCTTGGTTTCAAACCTAGCCATCAAGCTCTTCCAGAACAGCGAAGTGAATTTGCTGTCTCTGTCAGATACAACGACTTTGGGCGTGCCGTGCAGTCTGACCACAGTGTCCAAGAATCGTTCAGCGGTATCTTTAGCTTGATCCGTAGATTTGCACGGAACGAAATGCACTCGCTTGGTTGGCTTATCCATTACAACCATGATCACAATCTAGTCTCCTTCGTCTGAGATGGCGAAAGGTCCTACGAAATCAATCATTACAGTGTGCCACCTCTGAGGCATCATTGTGCTGAAATATTGCTCCTCAAACTCATTTTGCGTTCCTTTGGGCTCGCTGCCGTGTAACTTGTATCCGGTGGGAAGATTTATAGCAATCCTTTCCATTGAGCAGTAGTCGTAGCTTTCCTACTGCCTGGAACCCTAAAACAATCCACAGATAAGCATGACACTGGTAGCGGCAAGCGGCGCAAGCTTACCAGTCCATATTCAAGACAAGCTTTACCCCTAACTTCAACGCACTGTGACTCATCATACAAGGTCCACGACAAAGTCCACTGCGCTTCTTTCATCTTCGGCGCTTCTTTCAACAACGCGGGCTGGGCTCTCCAAGCTGATCCGTCGGTAAGCCCTGTTAGGAGTGCGTCGTCCGGCAGTTTACCCGAGTGTACAGATGGTACTGATTGGTGATCCGAGCCGTATGGCTCCTCTATCACAGCTTCGGCAAGCCGTCTCCAATCTTGCAGATGATTCACAGCTGCTTCGTCTTGTAGGAGAGCACCTAGGGCTTTCAGCAGCTTGGTGACTCGCATCATGTGAATAGGAAACCGAAATGATGCTTTCTGTTCTTAAATTCGCTCGCCACATAGCAATGTCGCTTGGCTCCCACCGTTGTGGACTGGTGGCTGGCAGTATGGACTGCTGAGGTGATCGAGCTCGGCGCTATTGGGCGTGAGGGCGCAATACTAGGAGACACGACGTACTGGTCGATGTCGTCAACTGAGCTCACACCTAGCCGGGACAATGCCGTCTTGGTGATTACTGTGAAATCCTCCTCTTTCACTCCCTCGTCCACTACTATATTTCCACCACCCTCTCTGCACTCGAGCTCCATTGTATATTTCCGCTCTTGCTGCAGAAAGCTATTGACGTCGTGATGTGTATCGTGCAATTGCATATGAGCTGTGCAAGTATAGGTGTGCCAAGGTTGAAACAGTAGGGAATAATGACGCAGCACGATTTCTGTAGGCGGAGCCGTGCTACCGACCAAAAAATAGCTTGGTAACAAATCCCTTCTCATCGGTTTCTTCTGACATACATCGCATTGAGACTTTCGCAACATGTCCTGCCACGCGCGTTTTCGTGATTCGAACAGGGATGATCAGGAGGTTTGTGGGAAGTTGATGCAAACATGAAGCGAGTGACGTTGATGTTTATTTTGACTCTGATGTGTTGCATCGTACGAAAAAGCGAATGTGAAGCATGTGGAGTGACCTGTATCCATAGTTCCTTGCTTGCAGTTGCACTCTGCTTCATTCCGCTCGTCCTTCTCATTGCAAGCTATTTTCCGTTAAGTCCCCGTGTCTCTGCCAGCTCTTTGCGCAGCATGCCCCCGTTCATTATTGCCGTCATCTCGGACTTCAGAGTCAAAGAATCAGTGTTGATCAGTCGTACGAGCCGAAGACACACTCAAGTCGTTGAGCAATTCTGTCACGTCGTCGCCTCAACGCAGAACCACTCGGCAGCCCTTGATGCCCGCGTTTGTCTATCTGCACGATACGTGCCGGGCCGAGTAAGGGCACAAGGACGTCGAGGAGGGGAGCTCTGGGTGATTCCTCAGTAACAAGAAGTGCCGTGGATGTTAAACTGAGATGGCTCATGTTTCCTCCAACCCTAGATCAATGTCTGTAGTCGAGCTAGGAGGGCTTCACATAACGTTTGCCGCTGCAAAGACTGAGAAACAGAAAAGGCACCGTATGAACTTTACATTACTAAGACAACATACAGCGATTAGCCAGAATTGCCTCACGGGTGGGGTCCCTATGCTCTTTGCAAGATGTGAACATCCGTCACGGAATTGTGTCCTGATATTTTATCTTTCCTGGTCGCGCGGTCCAACATGGGAGGAAGATCCTGAAAGACCGTACGGGCAAAGGTGACGGAATCCAGGCTGAGAGCGGCAGGTCGCCTGGCTTCAGGCTCAGCCATGGTAAAGTAAAGGAGTTACCAGCCCCCAACGGTCAGTGCGCATCAATGCGACTGACTTTCGGAGCTTCGCGCGAAAGGGCCCTAGTCCCACACGAGCTAGGGCCCTCGCCGCCATGTGCAACGGCGGCCTTTTTTACCACCCGTGTGCAACGCGCGATCGGTCTCACTTTCTGCTATTGCCACTTGTAGCTGACAAGTTTGAAAAGCTCTCCTTTCTTCAACTCTGGAGCATCACAGTATCGGACACTATATATAATACATCAGTATCTCGCCTATCGTCATGCGAAAACGCTAACTCGTTAGGACGAAAACCGTCACACAATTGACCGACGAGAAAGCGAATGCAGCGGTTGAAGAGTACCGAGAGCGAAAGGAGGCTGGTGACAAGAAGATTAGCAGGTCCGCAATTGCAAAAAAGCATGAAGTCAGCCCGAGCACCTTGTGTAGACGCCTGAATGAAAAGACCGGGTCAAAGTTCGGAAAGAACCCGGTAAACCGTAAATTGGATGACGACTTGTCGAAAGCTATTGTTCTGTACTGCCAACGTCTCGACTTTATCGGCTCGCCGGCTCGAAAAGATATGATCACGCAGGCCGCCAGACAGATGCTAGCTAAACAGGCATTGACTCGGCCACAATTTGTCCACATTGGGAAGAATTGGACTTGCGGCTTCCTCAAGAAACATCCCGAATTCCAAGTTAGAAAGACCACGCCGAAATATTTGAAGCGGCTTGCCTCAACCGATCCCAAGGTCTTCGGGAATTACTTCACAGCTCTAGAAAACCAGATCACCAAGTACGGAGTCGACTCCCACGATATATACAACATGGATGAATGCGGCTTTCGGGTAGGGATAGGTGGAAGTAAGTGGATTGTCACACTGGAAGGTGTCAAGTCGGCATGGACCCCTACAGCTGGCGATCGTCAACTTGCTACTGTCATTGAATGCGTCAGCGCTGGAGGTACATGCATACCGCCGTTCATCATCGTTCCTGACAGTAGGATCTTTGAAAAGTTCGGTCGCCAATGATTCACCATCAAGTGCCAAAATTACGACAAGTAAAAAGGGTTATTCGAACGATGAATTGGCTTTGAAGTGGTTATTTCACTTTGACTTCAATACAAAAGGCAGCAAGATTCGTGGTACACATCGACTTCTCTTGATGGACGGACATGGTAGCTATCTAACTCGAGAGTTTATCGAGTACGCCGATGCCCATAAGATATTGTTGTTGTGCTTGCCGCCGCATTCCACACACGCGTTGCCACCGCTCGACGTTACGATTTTCGGTCCGATGAAGATCTATCACAAAGATGCTGTTGACATCGCTTCTCGTAGCGGTGCTACCACTTTCAACAAGGTGGACTTCCTTGCCAGCTTGAACGATGTTCGAAAATAGACTATGAAAGCCAATACGATCAAGAGCGCGTTCAGACTCACGGGAATTCATCCTTTCAATCCCGACCTCGTGCTTACAAAGATCAAGAAGGATATGACGGCTACTGGCGATGCCCTTCCGCCTTTCACGCCTGCTGCACAACCCTTGCCGAAATATTGGAACCGAATGACCAGGATGGAACAATGTGCATGGAGGGAAGATAACCCTCGGTTGTTGAACGATCAGAACAAGAGTGGCTGGGCACGGTGGGATAGACCGGAACTGAGAGCTTGTCTGGCTCTGGACAGGGAGAAGAGAATGACGACGATGATCAAGGTGAGTTCGAGAGTGAAGGAGCGTAGAAAATGCTCACACTCAGCAACAGTCCTAGCATACGAGTCTGACGAGGTCATGCACCCGTCTTCTGATCCCTTTGGGCCGACAAACTATAACGAATTCAAGAGGATGAGTGAGAAAGTAAGGAGACATGAGGTAGAGCGCACATGACAACTCTCACCTACGACGGAGCGGTTGTTGAAAGGCTGCAAACAGATCATCCTTGCCGGTGACCTTGTAGCCCAAAATGCGCACGACAACTCTCCCATCACCGCTGAACGCAAAAACGGCAGGCTATGGCAAACAGAGTGATCCAGACCGGAGGCGTCATCACTATCCAACATGCGAAGAGGATGAAAAGGGCAAGAGAAGGAGAAGAGGCTGAAAAGGAGGAAAGAGCAGAAAAAAGACGTCAGGCGAAACGAAACAAACTTATCGCTGCTGACGACAAGAAACGAGAGGAGCAGGTCTTACACGCCATCCCCGACCATATCGATCCGGCACTCAACCCCGACTACATCCACTGGGAAACGCTCCAACACTCCAGCCATTATGAGCAGTGGTATCGAGCCAATGCAGACAGGCTGCAAAACACGCCAGACGGTCCGGAGGAGGCTAGTCTTGCGAGTGAATGATAGCGTGAGGACGAAGGTGTAGACGATTGGGATGAGCTGGGGTTATGTGCTGGACACGAGGAAGGTGACCCATTTATGTAGAGGACTTTGTGGCTAGAAATAGTATAGTTACAGCAGTCTAAAGTTTATGAACATAGGGGTTGAGGTAGAAAATCAGACCGATCGCGCGTTGCACACGGGTGGTAAAAAGGCCGCCGTTGCACATGGCCGCGAGGGCCCTAGTTCGTGTGGGACTAGGGCCCTTTCGCGCGAAGCTCCGAAAGTCAGTCGCATTGGTGCGCTCTGACCGCTGGGGCCTGTTAGTTGGCGGCAATGCTGCAGGTCAGCTATATGCGCGCTGCAGGAAACAGTGAAGGATCTAAGGGAATAGTATATGAGACGTTTACTTTCCCTGGGATACCCTTGAAGGACATCGTGCCAGTTGCATGTTGATGGTGGCCTTTGCTGTGCCATGAACGTCGCTACCAATAATGACCTTAGTGTTATTCGTGGGGGCGACGAAGAACTTGATGTTTAGGGAGAGGAACTGATTTCCTCCTAGCTTCGGAAGTAAACGGTAGTATCCAGTGTTTCGGTTATAATCTTGGTGCCTACCAGGCCCCAACGGTCACTACGCATCAATGCGACTGACTTTCGGAGCGCAAGCGCGCGAAAGGGCCCTAATACACGTACTA